>JAUEJL010101413.1:26126-37216 GCA_032274825.1 Drosophyllum lusitanicum
CAATTGACCCTTAAAATAAATAAATAAATGGGTTGAATTTGCTACCTCTTGCTTCGTTCTAAAAAGTTAGAACCTCCACAGAGTTATTTCTAACTTTATATTATAGAAACTTCAACACAGATATAATAAAGGGGGTCAAGTTTCCTTAAATATATTCAGAAACTCTTAAGCTTAGCAAAGTTCATGACAGCTAGTCAGCCCATAATAACAAGAGAAATGGGCTGGCTACATTCAACTGTGCAATTGCTACTGGTGGCGCCCATGCTTTATTATAAACTAAGGGTTTGAGAAGTGGTGGAAGAATCAAAGATTCTATGAAAAACGAAACATGTATTCACTTTATCAAAAAATGAAGGTGTCCTAATTTTGTGCCATCAAAGATTAGCCAAATCTTGAATGTTTATTTCCCTTGCAGGACCAAGATCAATAACAAAAAAACAATATTAACTCTATGTATAATACTATAATCTTGACCTTAGATATCTAACATCTTTATCACCGGTCTACCCGAGTAAATATAACTTCATATAATAAGTTCTACTAGGTTTAACGTCAAAAGTCAACTTGATAGGAATTGAGGGAATAGCTTAGTGTTGTAGGTGAGATCATAATGAAAATGAATGTAGGTAAAATGAAGATAAGGTGAGAATTGATAACATCAATATTAACTTAGGTTGGTTATAGTGTGTCATTTTGCCACAACAAATGAGAATATGGCCCCTAATAATCCTCTGTGATCTCAAACACATGAACAAAACTTGGCAAACTTTTTGTCATCCACAAGCAGGGTGTAGCAAAATATATTAATTAAGATCATGTCAGAAGTTAGAAGAATATAGATGATCAAATAATTAAAAAAAACAACAGAGAACTCGACCTCAGATTATCGAAGGATAGAAGGGAACTAGAAACAATTCAAATCAATATAAAGTAAAAAACAATGTAAATTAGGTGGGTGGGTGTGTTTGGCGTAAAAAAAAGTCATAAATGATGCAGTGTTTGACAAATTAGAGATTTATAAATATCAGCAGATTAACATAACTTATGATTTGACCCAGAACCAACAATGCTCAAGAGGAATAAAATTAAGGCCCTTAAGTTAGCAGAAACACATATTCCTGTATATACACTATATGAATAATAAATAACATGATCATAGATTCATACAAACAATGATAACACTAATATTAATTGTGATGATAACAAAAATAGTCGTAAGTGCTCTATATTTGTGCTCTACGTTAAAACAATTTGTCAATTTCACTCCGATTTAAATATGCAGGGAAGTGAAAAATAAAACTACACTTCAAAACTAGTCAGCTTCACAATCTAAAGTTATTTAGTTGAATGTCTTGTAACTTCTATGCTAACTCATTTATATGCAACAAAGTGCATGGAGGCAGGGTATCTATCTGATGTTAAATAGTTCTATGTTTGAAGTCACAGGGTGACCATTTTCGTATTTCAGAGTTTTGGGTTACTTAGAACATCAAACATCACTACATTAGTATCAAAGAAATCCAAATAATTTTCTAAGAATACCCTTCACATCTCCCTAAACCAATTCGTTCAACCTTAATTCAACTCAAAGGGCTACTTGTCAGAAAAAGGCTACCTCCACACAGTTCTCATCAGTCACCCAACTTCCTTCGTACAAAATTTGTATACAAAAATCACATCACTAATTTAACAAGCCCAAGAACTCTATAGCTGTGTTGCAGTCAATAAACTTCCACCTAATCCTTACATTTCCACCATAACCTTAATCAAAAATCAATATCTCCATCTAAAACACTAAATCTAGAACATCCAAAATATGCCAAAACCTGCAACCTAAATTGAGTAACTTCACTCAGCCAAAGGTTCTACACTTCTACCTTTCATCAACTAAAGGTAATCCAAATGTTACCACACAATCTATACATCAATAAGTGGTTCTCATGCTAAACGGACATCTAAATAAGAAATTCAGCTATGATTATTTGGTTACATATCCATAGTAAAATAAAGTCTGGGTAACATCAAAAAAGATATATATCCATATAAACACTAAATCTAAAACAGTCAAAAGTTCTGCATTTCATCACTTAATGAAAACCCTAATCACCAATGCAAACAAGAACTCAAAACCACGTGGTAAACATCAATAAGTTGTTCTCATGACAAAGCTTCATAACCAACTGTAATAAGAACCCATATTAGCCATGGTACATACATATTTTTTGCAAAATAAAGTCTGTAAAACAATCAAACTCACTTCTTGTTTCTCCTGCCACGTTTGGGGCCCCAGCCTTCAAGTTTTGCAACAGGGCAACCACACTTGGACCGGAACAGCAACACTGCTCTACCATTCATCGGTGCCATCTTCCTCAACTCGGTCCTCAAACACTCATAATCAGGATTCGTCTCATTCCCTCCTTTCCACGGCAAATCCTCCATCTCCTTCACTCCTTTAGCACCCGATCTCAAAATCTCCTCCGTCTGCAGCTGTAAATCAAACTCCATCGCCTTCTTCAACCCTTTACATCCTTTCTTCCCACACTTCCTTGACCTGTTTCCGCAACAGATCTCCAATCCAATTATCGAAAGCACGAAGAACAAGAAGAATCCGATCAGGTAGAGAGAGGAGATGTCAATGAGGATAGAGAGAGAAATCGGTGGGAGAATGAGAGAGAGAGAATGGAAGATGTAGGAGAAGTAGGAGGAGACTAGAAATGCGCCGGAGAAAAGGACTAAGATGAGAATTAAGATGTCTAGGGTTGCAGAAGGGGAATGATGAGAGCAAGTGCTTGTACAATTGTTAGGGTTAGGGTTTGATGATGAAGAAGAAGAGGCCTTCTTGTTGAGATGGTGGTGGTGGTGGTGGTGGGTGGAGGAGGAGGTGGCCATTGGGGTGAAGGAGGTGGAGAGGAGGTTATGGCGCATATTAGTGAAAGCACGGCGGTGAGTCGGTGTGTCGGCCGGTGGGGGATAATACGGAGGTGAGGGGATTTCCTCAGGCGGTGATGTCACGTGCCGCTTGACTTCGGAAGTAAGGCGGAAGGGGAGGGACGGGTGCGTACGTTAGCACGTTCTTTTCATTTATTAAATTTTATAGTTGTTTTAGAAGAAGTTTCTTTTTTCTTTTTTTTGGGATGATAAATCATAAAGTACCTGCATTATACCGTATATTTTTCAAGGTTCTAGATAACGTGAAGCGTGGTATGACGGTACGGTCAAGTTTCAAATCTTAAAAGTTATAGCGAGACCATGGTGGTTCTTAAGGAGACAGTTTTGTATATAATTTTAATTATAAGTATACAATTATACAAAACAACACTTAATTATAGATTTATAACATAGTTTATCCATTTTTTTGTTTTAGTATATTCAACTATCCTTATAACTAAATAACTATATATATTCAGCTCATATAACTCATACTTTTATCATGCCTCATAAAACATTGCTTATAACGGGTAAATGCGCACCAAGTTAGGCCTTAGCATACGTCAAGGGTCAAGCCTTGGCCTTGGCGTGATATTTAAAAAAACATAATTCTCACATTAGCAGGTTTTTTGAAAATTCAAGCTATCCTTTTATTTACACGGCTTAAATATTTTTGTGCTTGTTTCCTAAATCCTTCACATAGTCATTCAAGATGTTGAACAATTGGAAGATTGAACGCGGGTGTTTTTTGAAATTGTCTAGACATCCTATTTTTAGATGATTACCAGGAAAGAGTATATAAACTATCATATTGTTTTATTAGTTTTAGACAAACTACTTTAAAATGTATTAAATATTACATTTCTTGTAATCGTATGTATCCATCTCTTATAGTTATATTTTAATAGAGTAAACTTTTAAAAACATATTATTGTGTATATCTACCGTGGTATAGCTTGTAAGTTAAAAGATCAAAATTACTCTTTAATGTATTAAACTTCCAAAAACATGTTATTATGTGCATGCATATAATAACGATGGTATAATCAATACTTCAATAGATCAATTGTCTTACCCGACGTACATCTTCAATTTCAAAACATTCATGAATAACGATGATCAATCAACAAACTAATGATGAGCATTCTTCATTCTCTTGAACACAAAACATAACCATCAGAAACAATGAAGCATTCGTTTAGATACTAACTCAAACACAAAAAAAGAACCATCAAAGCATTCAAAACCCCCAAAAAAAAATCAAATTAGAGCGACCTTCATATCGAAACCTCAAAAAATTCGAAACAAATCAACCCAAAACTTTTATCAGTTGGATGGGTAAACCATCATGTCAGGTTGTTTGTGCAAGGCGATTCATAATTCGTTTCTCTTGTAGCATGAACCAAAACCATATAGATAGGAGTTTTCAAATGTTGTTTCCTTAATCCAAGTAGAATGTTTGCAAATGTTAATTCTTGAATCTTGATTTAGGGGCAAAGATCTGATTTGAGTTTAGGATTTGTTTATCTTTAATTTGGGACCAAGATCATTAGAATAGATAATAAGAAAACTTCTCAAAATATATTAAACTTTACACATTTTAATATGTTATGAATCCATATTTAAAACTTACTCCTTAATGTATCAAACTTTCAAAGGCAAATACATATTAATAGCAAAAGAAAAGTAAAGTTTTATACATTTTGAAAAATTGTACCCTTAGTTTTATACTTTTATTGGCTTAGTGTTAGATAAAGTTTAAGAACTATCAGATGGTCCTAGTTATTTAAAAAGTCATATAAAAATATCAAAAAGAATCTAAAAAGATTAGAAACATTTTCATTTTTAAGACAATAATTAAATTAAATACTTATTATTTGAATCTTCGGATAATAGACATTCAAATATTTATAGTTCAACACGTTTAATTTTTTACTTAATGATTATAACACTACATATGTGTGAAGGTATCATTTCTAATATATCTGAGGGAGAGGCTCGGACACATTAAGTAGACCAAGTTTTTTTTAGAATCGACTCAGCAAAGTCTCCTATTTCATATACATGAGCTTATGCGACGCCGAATTAGATTTCCTAATTAAAAATATTTGGTTGAGAATTTGAGTTATATATTAATATTGTTACAAGAAACATTTAATTCAAGAATTAAGTTATTACTCAACTAAGTATATTTGTTCCGGCTTTTTGATCTTCTCATATGCCTTATGGGTAAGACGGATCAAACTGTATTATTAACACTATCTTTTCATAAAATGTTAAAAAAAATCCAAACACCATTTAATTGTATTATTTATTGGATTAATTAAAAAAGAAACATACAAGGACAAGTGAAAAACAAAAAGAAAATAAACTAATTTGGGTTTCATCTTATTCATCGATTACTGATTCATGGTTCAACCATCGATTTTCCTTGGTTTAGAGTGATTTCATTGCTAGGGATTCATTTAGTTTTTGTAAACCGGCTGGTCCACTTCGGTTCTCTGAACATTGACCAAAATTTTTGTGGTTGGGTTTTGGGTATTTTTATATAAAAATCACAAATTTACGAGTGTTGTATTAGATAATTCCCCTCTCATTACCCCGTAACAAACCTAAAATCGTTTATGTAACCTTGAACTATTCCTATTTTATTCATAATATATAAAATTCCTAATTTTTTGTATTTAAAGTGTACTAAAGTGTCCAATTCATTTTTACTGTGTTGGAATTTGAAATGTCCTTACTTCAGTCATTATTATTTTTGACTTGTAACGTCATGTTATTAGAATATTTTTTGTTTTGTTATTAGAATATTTTTTGTTTTATTTTATAGTGACACCTGATGAAGGTACAACCCAACTATGAAGTACATCAGCAGATGTTACAATAATACGTAGATGACTTTTGGCTGGTACATGATGATAAAAAAGAAAGAAGAGAAAGAACTTGGACTCTTCGCCCGCCCACCGCCTGTGGAAGCAAGCACGAAGAAAGTATCATGAAAGCCTTAGAACTTTGAAAACTTGAAATTGTCGATTTTGTAGGTACTTAAATTTCTTTTTAAATTATGAGTATTATGGGTCAGACTCTCGGCTAGGTTTCGAGGGTGGGTTTCTATGAATAGATATGGGTTTCGAGGTGTGTTTTTGTTAATAGATATTCTGAATGGTAAATTCTGCTCTTTTAAAATAAAAGAAGATCCCTAATTCATTGAGAAATCTTATGCAACTCACAGTACATAGGTAAATAGAACCCATTAAGGATACGATCGATTCCCAACCTCATGTTATACAATTAAACATGACCATCTTAGGAAAAACCCCTAAGCGAGTCCATTGCCATCCCATTAGAGTCATTAGTAAACTTATTAAACTTAGCTAAAATGGTAAAGCGTTTAACAATGTTGCTTAATGGGGACAAAGTGTTCACTTTGTACAAAGAACTACTTAGAAGTTAGAACAAAGGCTTACCTCAAGTGTTGGTTGATATAAAACAGTTTTCAACCAACAAGCATATTTGGTTTTTAATTCATTTATGGTTAAACTCATAAAACATATTGCATAAATTAGTTAAACTCTGTCATGCTTCATGAATATCATGAAACTTAATCTAATTGGATATTGTTACAAAGCTAATCTAAAATAGAGATTAATCATTTTAAAAGGCGTTAAACGGAAAGAATACACTGTAAATGATAGACTTCTGATATACTTGACGGAGTTTTACTCTAGCTAATATTTTAAGTTCATCAATCGGATCATTAGAGACAATTTATAACTGTAGTTTACGACAGTACCAGTTTACCCTCGTATATGTTTAGATTGTCACCTCTATGTTAATGTAAATCATGATACAACCATTAAAGGAAATACAAGTGAAGATATAAAAACCCTTTTATGAACAGTAAAACATGCACTGGATAAAGTTGTGGTCATTGTATATATTATAAATATAAGTTTGGTTTCGGACATGTCGTTTCTACTTCTAAGGAACACATGGTTGTTTCGATACATAATTTTTGCATTTGACCCTACTTATTAATGTGAGCTCTTTACGAACATGTTATGATCTTAGATGTAATAACTGTGGTATCATTTATGGCTATAGTACACTATGCTTTCCCTTTAAATAAATACATGTTTAAGAATTTATAGAAACGGGTAGATTGCAAAATGAAGACATATCATTGACTAGATATGGACATATGATATCATGTTACAATAGTCTAGATTTTGGTCTTTTCATTGTATTTGGCCCGTTTTATGTATTGATGGATCACTACAAGAAAACACTGCATTTATGAGGACAGATTTCCTAGGAAAATTTGTTTTTATAAAAAGAACCCCGTAACAAATCAATTACGAGGGGGGTGTCACAGCATGTAGGGGTGTTAATTGGGTTTCGGGTTAATCTGGTCGGGTTTTCCAAATAAAACTTTGACCCTAAACCCGACCCTGATAAGATTTGGTTTAGTCAGGCCAGGCCAATCGGTTAGGCTTGCTTGTTTTGTGAGTTTCATGTAATTATTTAAACGTTAAAGACTTAATAGGTTGAAATTTTTTTACACATTTATGACATATGTAGTAAATTTAAACATCTTTAAAAAAAATAAACATAATGGTAAAATGACATATTAAAATTTTCGTATGAACTAAAATGATAACATACAGGTTCAATGGTTCATCATCAAATTTTATACTTATTCAGGTTTAGTGTAATTGTATATATTTTAGGAGAAACAATATGTTTTAAATTTATCTTTTAAAAAATATATATAGGCAATATATTCTAGTTATGCTTATTAAGGTTTAGTAAAACCAAAACATATGAAATTTGAGATAGCGAGAGAATTAAAGTAAATTTAAATTCAAAGTTATGTTTAACTAATTGTCATAACATATAACTGAAAGTGAAGAACTATTTCAACGTTTATAATGAAATATATTAACTATTTGAATATACTTTCCTATATATTTTTTAACAAAATTCAAAAAAATTAATGGGTTTATTCGGGTCAAGCCAGACCCGAAAGTTTTCATATAAAAAAACCTGAAACCCGACCCTAATAGTATTCAGATTAGTCAGGTACTTCAGCAACTAAACTAATGCCTACGGACGACCTTAAAATTATGTAACCTTTTAACAAAGGTACTTTGAAAACAACTTATAGATGGAGCTTCAAATTATGATCAATCAAATATCAATACACATAGGGATATAAATGAGCTGAGCTGCTTATGAGCTACTCGAGTTTGGATCATTAAAAGCTCGAAACAATCCGAGCCTAAACGAGCTCAAACCTAGATTAAGGGGGTTGTTTGTTTGCTGCTTAATGGAATCATTCAGTGCTGAATGCTGAATCATTCAGCATTCAGTTTGTTTGATTGCTGCTTCCGAATGAAGAATGTGCTGAATGATTCATTATAATGTTACTGAATCATTCTACCTTAAAGTGCATTCTGAATCATTAAGCACCAAGTATTTTACTCTAATACTCATTCTTTTACACGTTGTCTTGTTAAACAATCATATCTTATCTTATAATGTAATATATCACTATTAAGGTTAAATTGATAATTTGCATAATTCAGATTGTTCATTCAGAACCTTTATCAAACAGCATGTCACATTCAGATGCAGATTCATTCAGAGTCTTTGAATTATTCAGACCACAGAATCATTCGGTGCTTAATCATTCTGTTTTAACAAACAGCCCCTAAGGCTCATTTGTTAAACAAGCTCGAGCCCGATCATTGTATTTTGATTTTGTTTAAGCTCGCGAGCTTAAACGAGCTTTGATATAATTTTTATTTTTTACTTATATAATTGTATTATATATTTTTGTATCATTAAATATGAAAAAAATTCAAAATTCAAATTGTTTTTATATCATTAAACATGAAAAAAAATTCAAAATTCAAGTTGTTTTTTATATATTACTTATAGAATTTAAACTATTTTTAAAAAACCAAAAAAATATTCGAGCTTTAGCGAGCCTATCACGAGCTTCGTAAAACACTTTGTGAGGTGATGTAATGCCCGGTTTCCGTACGTGAATATTTGCGATAATGTAAAGAAAGTTGCGAATATTATATTATTATTACTGTTAATCAATTTCAAGAGTTATGAAATTGTTGGGCTAAATTATTAATGGATATATATATGGAC
This sequence comes from Drosophyllum lusitanicum, assembly GCA_032274825.1. Taxonomy (NCBI): domain Eukaryota; kingdom Viridiplantae; phylum Streptophyta; class Magnoliopsida; order Caryophyllales; family Drosophyllaceae; genus Drosophyllum; species Drosophyllum lusitanicum. The sequence continues at coordinate 35,223 of JAUEJL010101413.1, forward strand.
TTGGTTTTGGACTTGAATGCAACTTAAATGTGTAAGTTGAGTCTATGTATGTTTAGTGGGCTTGGCCCAAGAAGACAAGTATATATATGAAGGTAGGGCACAGCCCCCAAGCACCTGCTACTGTTTCATTCATTCAAACAGAGAGAAGTGTGTGTGTCTGTGTGTGCTTGACGGTGAAGAAGGAAAGAAACGAAGAACTAACGGATCGAGTTTTTACATCAAATTCTCGAAGAAGAAGAAGAACAAAAGGTATGGAATCTTAAAGCCCTTGTAGCATTTACCCCTTAGAAAGTGTATGTGCTTAAAAGAATTATTAAGTTCATAATAGAGGGTTTTCACCCTGTTATAGTCTGCGTACACATAGCAGTGAGTTGATGTTCATTCTAGGATGATATAGTGATACTAAAATCGGTTTTATGAGCCTTGAAGTCTATTAAACTGTTTGAAACATCAAAGCAAGGCAAACATTGAAGTTTTAAAGCAAATTCTAGATAAAAACCCTGTTTTCTGTCAAGAAGCATGACGAGGATAAAAAGAGGATTCTAGCCCACTAAATGTTAATGTTAATCGAATTGGTCAAGAAGGATGTGATTATATATTGCTAGAAATTTATAGAAACTGGAATTTCTCGAATTGGTTATGTTTTTATTGATTTCAAGAATCCAAGTGTCGACTGTGTTTTTGTGTTCATTTGGTCCGACCTTGGTGATTGTGAGCGGTCCGACTTTTTGGTCCGACCTTGGTGTTGTGAGCGGTCCGACTTTAGGACTTGTGAGTGGTCCAACTTAGTTGAAGTCGTCTGACTTTTGTGATTTTGGTCCGACTTGAGGGCCTGTGTGGAGAACCCGACCTAGGTGTCGTGTGACGTGTCAAGTGGTACTAAGTATTGACTTCATAAATATGTACATATGTTGTAGGTTCTGCTGTCAGGTTTATCGAGCGGATATTATTAAGTAATTTGCATTGTGAATTACTGTTGCTGATCAGGTGAGTTTCACTAACTCTTATATTATGTTATGATACGTGCTATATGTGATATTGTAATTGATGTGACACGGATGTTGTGTCTTGAGTAGTTTTGCTCATTTGGTAGCTGGCCACCCCGTCTTTAAGGCAATTGATGTGACACGGATGTTGTGTCGTGAGCAGTTGTGCTCGTTTGGCCGAGAGCCACTTCGTCTGTGTGGCACATTTGATGTATTGTGCATTATCTGTAGATGTATATCCGGATATAATGTGTGAGTGTTGTGTGTTCACAAAGCTTTATGCTTAACCCGTTGTTGTTGATTTCTTTCAAGACCGTCTCGTGCTGACAAAGGGAAGGCTCCGGCGTGACAGCTTTTTCCGCAAACACTTTCAAACTCTGATTTTGTAAATAATTACTTTGACGTCGTAAGTCCCGTGTGTTGGGCCGGTTGTTGTTAATTAATGACGTGGTCGAATATTTACTTACGATTTTACGGTTAATGTAGTACATACTCCACCGGTTTTGTGATGATATGAACTCAAATATATATATATATAATATATGGGATGCTACAGGTGAACTCGAGTTTCAAATTACGAGCTCGAGCTTCTGTCAATTTTAATGAGCTTGACTCGATTAGTTTAAAGCTTGGTTCGGCTCGTTTACATCCCTAAATACACATGAAACCGATACATTTTGCATTTATTCATATACATAAATACATACATACATATATATATGGAAAAGTTCATTGGAGAATCATTTTTATTGCGAGTACCATGAGTACCATTTGTAACCACCATTAATGCTCATTAATAGGGGTATTTTAGTCTTTTATATATTTCTCAACCGTGAATTGCATCCGGGTGAGCTGTCATTAAAGGGCGAATCTTGATTTTCTCAAAATACTCATCATTAATGCATCATTAATGAGTCATTAATGAACCGTCATTTTTATTAGCCATTGATTTATTATAATCAAGGGTCAAGATTGGTTTTCGCGTTACTCGTAATAAAACTGGTTCTT
>JAUEJL010101414.1:0-25510 GCA_032274825.1 Drosophyllum lusitanicum
GAAAATCGCAAATCTGGGTTCACAGATGGAGACCCTCGATCTGGTGGTGATGGAATCGACCTTTGACCTTCAACCTTCAGATTCACACAGATGAAGAAAATCGACGATGGATCCAGCCACATCAGATGAAGAAAATCAACATGAAGATAACCCTAATTTGGGTTCAAGAAAATCGACCTTCAACCTTCATATTCCTCCGGGTGTTTATTTTTATTTTTATTAATATTATATATATATATATATATATATATATATTAATAAAGTAGAGATTTTATTTTTTACTTTTTTTAAACCATGAAAATTCCAAGTCATATGCCATGTCATCAACCACATCAGCAAAACTGGTGCCACGTCAGCTTGTAACCTACTATAGCAGGTTCAATACACAAAATGGTAAGTTTGGAAAGTCCGGTACATTAAATGGTAAGTTTAAAAGTTCAGTACATACAATAGCAAAAGGTGACAACTTGGATAAATTTTGGTGTACTAAACCCTATTTATAACTAAAACAAAAGAACGATAGTATAAATATTTTATCCTACATAGTTATATAAACCATGAAGTTCTTCTAGCATTATTGGAAGCAAAGTTTTATAACTTTCCAAGATATGGTTCTTAATAGCTGTCATTTTCAATCCATTAAGCTTTTCTTGTAATATTTTGTACAATAAGTAAATTTTTAACAACTTAAGTTTTGAAAATTTGTGTATGTGGATGTTAACGTTATTAAAATAGTCAATAAAGACCAAAGGAAGTGCTTGGCAAATAAGGTCTATGTCACTCATTCAGGCTCTCAAATAAAAGGGGAGAGGAGCGAGTGAGGAAGCCCGCTAAGAAAATCATGAGGCAAGGCCCCCTCTTACTGTCAAGAGATGTAAGAAATGTCAACTCCTTTTGATTTGATGGATTTTTATCTCAAAATGCTAGTATGCTACATCCCAAAGAAGAAACTGTCAACTCACCCTGATTGTTGAAGGCTAGAGGAGCATTGTTAACAGGCCCTCTTTCCCGAGTATTCTTTATTGACTACTGAATTGGCTGCTACACTTCTATCACTAGCTCAGTAGATGCACAAGACAACCCCTTTCACCGAGTCGGGTGTAGAAAAGTCTACTATCGCTTAAGATAATAAGATAAATATATAAGTGGGACTTACCACTTCATCCGTTGTAGCTGAATTCAATGAAGATACATAGAATGTGTAAAGTTAGCAAATAAGCTTCGTTACAGACTTTAGAAGACCCGTAGCTAGCCATAACTCAAACTGGGCATTCTACGTCTGAGGATTTTTTACTGAATCGTCCGATGTCTCCGGAGTGTCTTCCCGGTGAAAAAGGGTCTGCTACCACTAAATCGGATGTCTCCTTATCCATAAACCCAAAGATTAGAGAGAATAGTAATACATAAGTCTAGCCTTGGCAACTAAAAGAGAATGGATAGGAAGAGAAAAGTTGTAACACCCCACCTTACCATGACACAATATTGTCCACTTTGCCCCACTGGCTCACGGATTTGTTTCTGGCAACCAGACGAGAACTTCCCAGGGAGTCACCCATCCCTGGATTGCTCCCGCCCAAGCACGCTTAATTGCAGAGTTCTCATGAGATCTTTCATGCTTGTGGCCCCAAAACGCGTTGTGTCGTGTAAGGCCAAAGTTTACTTATAACCCCAGCACCTCTCCTATCCACGGCCGATGTGGGATTCGCCTAAGGTGTTACAAACAGCCCTCTTGGGACTCATCGTCCTCGATAAGGTTTGCCTCACCATCCCGAACGGCATAGGAGTGGCTCTGATACCATATGTAACATCTTGCCTTACCATGACACAATATTGTCCGCTTTGCCCCACTGGCTCGAGGATTTGTTTCTAGCGACCGGACGAAAACTTCCCAGGGGGTCACACATCCCTGGATTGCTCCCGCCCAAGCACGCTTAACTGTAGAGTTCTTATGAGATTTGCCATGCTTGTGGCCCCAAAACGCGTTGTGTGATGTAAGGCCAAAGTTTACTTATAACCCCAACACCTCTCCTGTCCACGGCCGATGTGGGATTCGCCTAAGGTGTTACAAGAGTCTTCTTTAATAAATAAAGACATATGATTGACCAGAACAGTTCTCCCGGCAAGGGGATCGAATCGTAAAGGAGGAAGAAGGGACGGCGCGAGTTTTTACACGAGAGAGGGGGAGCGCGGACAAAGGAGATAGACAATGAGGCCCATCGTCCCCTCGACTTCCTAGCTTACTAGTCTGAGTAAAGAAAGAGTTGTACCACTCACTACAGAAATTAGGGTGAATAGAGAGATTTCTAAGTGTTATTCTTACAATTAAGCTTGGCCCTTTGCTATTGCCCATAGCACATTCAGTCCAATTGGCCTAAAGATTCTCTATAGAATTAGAATAGACTATTCTCATAGCTAAACTTATTCTACTGCCGAGTTAAACGATCTTTCTAACTTGTTTAAGATATTTTTAACAGATCATATGGTGATAGTTTAAGAGGGTAAAAAAGTGTTAAGCAGCTTCAACTCCATATAAAGTTTATTTCCATCAAGATCTAATCGTTCATCATACTTAAGTGCGATTTTAACACAATTATAACGTTACTTAAGATTTTGTCATCAAATCCCTAATATCTATCTTTTGGGTTTAGAAAACAATTATTTTAAATATGAGCTTTATAGTATTTTTATTTTATTAAGTAGACTTTAAAAAATTATAACATTATATCTATATAGTATATGTATATAAATATTAGACCACCCGCATCGGTCTCTATACCCGATGGCGGGTTGAGTTTGGTAGACAGGGAACACCATCGCCCCCCTTTGGGTGATGGCGGGTTCCGAACCCTTCGAGTAGCTGAACCCGTTGCGGATTTCTCTTTTTTTTTCTTCTTCTCTCTTTCTCTCTCTTAATCTCTTATTTAATATATATATTTTATTAATATTTGATATGGAGTTAAATAGGGTTGAATGTGGGGGTTTGTGGGTTTAATAGGGTTGAAGATGGAAGATGATGTAGATACTGATATGGCATGGGATAACTTGGGTTGGATGCCGATGATCTTAAAGCTGATATAGATTGTAGTGTGTATTTCAAAGTTTGGTGATAGAATACCGAGGAATAAAATTGTTGCTTTCATCATCATCCGTATCTTTTCTTTACATTATTAGCTTCTCTGGATCACTACCAACCGAATAATATTTAAAATTATAAATAAAAAACTTTTACTTCCAAGATGTTACACATTTACTACTTAATTAGTAGTTCAAGTTTTATTTTAAAGTCACCTTTTAATTATTTTTACTATAGAAAATTTCAAAATATTATTACGATCAAATGCTTGAGTTACGTACGTCACGCGCTAATTAATTAATCCCACAAATTTAAATTAAGATATTTTCAATTCAGAAAATAAACCTATTGAATGAGTGGCACACAAAGTTTAATATATATTACAAAGGCATGTCATATGCATACATATATATATATAGATATAGAGTAGTAATAATAATCAATGTTACAATGTACACATGCAATCTTTAATTAAAAGTTCAAATACGACGGAGTTAACGGTTTAAACACTTTTCTTCCTTTTGTCTCGACCAAATCCAAATGCTTCTCAAGGAGATGCATATACACAATCCAATCCCCATTTTTCTTCGCACTCATCATAGGCATCACGTATCCGGTCTGCCCACCCCACGGAAAATGATACGACCCGAAGTCTGGCTTACCCCATCCGAAATCGATCTTTTCTACCGGAAACCGCTGGCCTGATGACACCACAACAGCCTCGCCCTCGTTTTCTTCCATTTTAGTGTATATCTTTGCAACTGCTGGCTCCGGCCGGTGCACCTCGACCCAATCAATGAGCCCCCTAAAATGCTCCTCAGTCATAGCCGGAGTCACGAACTTATGAACCATCTCTGCCACCTGGCTAAGTGGCATTTCCTTAAGCTCACTTGTGTTTGCCTCACCATAAGGGATTGAAAGCACATTTCCAAAGTAATTTTGCATTGAAAATTTAGACTTGGTATTTGATAAACAAAGTTTGTCAAAGTTGAGCTTATGATCTAGCCTTTCTCTCCCATCAACCACAACTCCCATTTTACATGTCCTAAAACCATCATCACATTGTGCGATTAACTTCCATAGATATGCAACAAATGATAAAAGTTTGCTTGTTTTCGGGTTTCCGTTAAAACTTGAGGTTGATTGAAGGTGAGTGATGTCTTTGGATTCAATGTAGTATATGCGGCTTATGAGGGGGTTTGCGGGAAGATAATTAGAGTGTGGTGGAGGGAGAGATGATATAGGGACGAAAAGGGTGTTGTAGAAGGAGTTTGTGATTATGGCTGGTGGGTGTCTCGGGTTGAGCATTGAACGCCTGAAAGATGGAAGGCAAGAAACTGGTTTTGATTGAGCGATTTCAGCCCATGCAGTCAAGAACATGTTTATTGAGTATGCATCGGCTACTCGGTGATCGAATGTGCATCCGATTACTAAACCTCCGCAGTTTAGCTCAGTTACCTGTTTTTGGTTCAAAGAAATTAATTAATATACAAGAAATTAATTGAGACAAAAATCACATAAAAGATATGATATATATGTAATTAAGGTACATAAATATATATGGACGTAGTAAAAATTATTATTATTATTGTTGTTGATTTTATTATTATTAGTTTTAATTTTAGTTGTAGTATATATGTAATTGTCATAAGTCATATATAACTGCATGCATGGAGTCCATTATTCATGACATCCCAAGTTATATCTACTTTCTCAAATTCTTACTAACTTCTCCTTCTTTAAAGTTGACATTTTTCATAAGTCATACTTATTTTAATATATTGTCATGTAATAAGTATGGTTAGGAAATTAATCATGACTTAGGCAAAAAGAAAGAATAAATTAAAGAATTTTAGCATTAATTACTTATTTAATGCCCAAGTCCTTTTCATGTGCTTCTCAAAATTATTAGTCGAAAGTATCTTATACACGACAATAGACCAATAGTATATACATACTTTATTACAATTATTATATAAATAAAATATTGGCATAATATATCGGTCGACAGTAATTATACATCGACGTACGTATATGGGAACTGGGATCACTAACATAATATATCAGTCGACAACAATTATGATAAATGGATATGATCTAATAAATAAAATCGATTTATTACATACTATATAAAACTCTTAATGTTAAAAGGTCTAATTAGAATGAAAGCGAATGATATTACCAAGTACTTGGTCAAGTGGTCTCGTCCTACTGTGTAAATACTTGGTGGGTTCGGAGAGGAGGACTTTAGAAGAAGTAGGTCTAGGGTTTAACCTTAGCTTTTTTTACGGGCAGCAGCTGAATATTGTATGTGAGCCAGTCCATGGGAAAGGGTTGGTTCATATCTAGGGTTCTAAGCATATGGTTGACATGACGTAAACAATCTTTTGAACGAGAATAAAAATGAATGATTTATAGTATAGTATATCTATTACATGAATTTTTTTTTATGGAGGTCTTTCTGCTAGTCTCAATCTCTACTTACGAGAAAAGATAACTGTATACATCCTATCTCTCTCCTACATCACTCATACGACATTGAGTAATGTTGATGTTGCTTAATATATAGTACGCGTGCATCAAAACTTGTGTCGATCATAATTTAAGTAATTAGGATCATGTGAGCGACTGGTAATTTTCATTACAAAATTTCATTATATGTGTTGTGAAGGGGCCGGAGAGGCCACACCATCATGGCCACGTGATTAATTCTATGGCTTGACGTGGTGGTGAGCAGGTGAGGGACCATAACCATAATATAAATTGAGTAAATGGTGGATTGTGTAGCATATATATATATATATATAAAGCGTATAATTAATTGGTAAGTGGTTTTTTAAGTTCTTTTTTAAAGAAATTAAGTACTCGATCAGAGAGAATTTTATGTCTTGAATAATAAAGATTTCCCGGCGGGTATTCGATGGGAACTAGTTATTAATTAGTTTATATAATTATACCTGAACAGTAAGAACACCTTGTTTCTTTAATGGAACAAGTTTTCTCTCTACAGAATCATCAGGATGATAGAGATCAATGTTCTTAAGCTCCATATCAGCATGCGCACTGATAAAATCAACCCCCCGGTTGTTACATAGCAGCTCCGGTTCACTGTCGCCGTTTTCAACAATTTCTCCGGCAAACGGGTAAAACGGTGCCAGTGTTTGTGCCAATGATTTCTTGATTACGGTCAAACTCTCCTCGCCAGGAATTAGCGAATTCTTATAGCAGAAGAAAACTCCGACATCCAACGGTGGGAGGAGTAAGTCGAGGTTTGACATCGGCAGCCAGTGGTTCTGCACCGGCAATGCGGCGGCGACGGTGTCTCGCTGCTTCACACTAACCGACAGATTTCCACAGGAACCCATTGCTTATGTTGCCCGCGGACCCCAAACAAACCACTAATTAAGAAGTGTGTGTGTGTGTGTTTTTGAGAGAGAGAGAGAGGATCAGAGATTATGAGTGGGGAAGGTTGATAGAAAATAGATTATTTATATAGGAAATTGTGTGTGTTATTTTGTTAAAAAATTACCATTAAATTAAATTAAAAGATGGTAGGGTTGGTTGAATCTGTTATTCAAAATGTTAACATTTTTCTTCATTTCACCCACTATCTTTAAGCTATAGATTTTTTCAACTAGATAGTCAAATTAAACTGTTTTATAAGTGGAATATTTTGTGTTCTCATACTTTTTATCCCTTTTTCTTTTTTTGGTATTGCATTATTTCTAGTTGGTAATAGTTAGGGATGTCTTGAGATGTTTATCGATCCGAACTCGTTTAGGATTTTTTAAGCCTGACTGTCTGAGTTCAAGGTCAGCTCGTTTAAAATATATGAAACTCGAGCTCAAGCTCGACTCATTTAAGCTATATGAAGTTCCGCTTGACTCGTTTAAGGTTGAGGTATTATTTTTAAAAGAATAAAAATTGCGAGTACCATTTTTATTTAAGAACCATTTTTATTGTAAGTACCGCGAGAACCAATTTTGGCACTTGATTAAAATAAAGCAAAGACTAATAAAAATTATGGCTCGTTAATAAGTCATTCGTGACTCATTAATGACGCATTAATGAGTGGTATATTGGGAATATCAAGCCCCTCTCTTTAATGACGGTCCATCGGACACAATTCAAGATTGAGAAAATATATAAAAGACCAAAATACCCCTATTAATGAGCATTAATGGTGGTTACAAATGGTACTTGCGATACTCGCAATAAGACCGCTCTTAAATGAACTTGTCCGAAGCTCGTTTAGGCTCGCGAGCCTAAACACGTTCTCTCTTTGATGCTCTAGCTCGTTAAGACTAGTCTTGTTTAATTCAAGATTTTAACGATTCGAGCTTGAGTAGATTGCCTCATTTACATCCTTAGTAATAGCAAAATTAAGATGTGACATTTGATTAAAATTGCTTAGTGTAAAAGCACAATGACTTTTCAAGAGACATAAGAATCATGTGTTTGATTAATATATATGTCGAAGCTAAGTGTATATATATGTGACCATGTGAGTGTGTGTATCATGGAAGTAATGATATAGTTTGAAATATATACTTGTACGACTTTTATGTATAAAATGTGTTTGAATTACTGTTTTCTTGTTATAATGATCAATATATATTCAAAAATGGGTTTTGTTATCCATATATATATAATCATTAATATTTTTATTAAAATTACATACATACGAAAGCTTTTCAAATTAAGCTTGAATTAATCTTGCATGGCCGTCGAGTTGAACCAGCTGAGCTTATAATACCACGAAGACTTGTTAAAATACGAAGCCAATTAAGCTCGAGGCCGACTAGACTCGATTGCTACGTAACCTAACCCGGTCAAATGACTTAGTACTTTAAATGAATTACTTTTAACTTCATGTCCCACTCTACCAACTATTGGATCGTTTACACATAGCGCGAGTCCAAGATTCATATGTCAAAAAGCATTAAAGTTTAGATATGTAGGACTTAAATTCAACTTTTTATCGGTGAAGTATATATATATATATAAAATATAATATAAGAAGATATAGTCAATGAGAATAATTTAGACAAATTCCATATATGCAACCAACAATTTTACAATAGTTTATTCATCATGTTTTGACCAATGGTGAATTAGGTGACCTGCACAAGTAAAAGCTAGGAACAAACAAATAAACATATATATATAGTACTATACATAACCAAACCAATATACTTCTTAATTTACTACGTTTCTATGATGCATATATTACATTTGTTTTTATTTTTTTCACTTCCCTCAACATGCATGATTGAGGCTATCGTCATAAGTATTGCTTTTTTTTATGACTATTTTCCTATAGAGATGTATAGGTCTTTTTCATATATTAACAAAAATATACAAAAATTCTATTTGTCTCCGTCAATCAATGAGTCTCTTCTCTTTTACGTATGGTATCGCCGTTCTGTTTGACGGCATCTACTAATTCGAAAGTTAAAATTGAAAGCCATATTTTAACCGGGACATTTTAGTGGTATTTTAAATAACTAGATTATATGACCGTGTGATACACGAGTTATTTTAAAAAAGTATTAATATTAATAAAAAGATATTAAATATTTAAAATACGAATTAAATAAGCATTTAAAAAAAGGACGAAAGACAAAGTCAACACTAAAACTTGTGGTAGAAACGTCAATCCAAGAGGAAGGGCAAATGTGATTGTAGAAACATAGTATCATAATACGAAGAGAAGTGATTTATTTCTTGTATAAGTCATCAATAATTATTGTTAAAATTAGAGGGAAATAAGGTTAAATGTTTATTAGTTATAAATAAAAAAAATTAAAATTATTATAAAATATTTTAGAATGATAAAACTATAAATTTTGTTAAATATGATATCTTGAATTGTTATAAAAAGTAAATATGATATTTACAAATTAAGGTGGACAAATACGATATATTAGAGTTTAAGGATGGTATATATGAAATTATCTCTAATAATTTTGATAATTAAAACTTTTATCTAAATTTAATGGTTATGATTATCTAATAGATTTTATTGAAATTACTCTTTTATTTGTGTTAGAAGATTAAGAGATTAAAGATTGTAACAAATTGTTCATTTACCAAAATTATATTCGAATTTTTATCAAAACACATGATTTTTATTTTTTAATTTAAAATTTTTAGTTTTACTTATAATAAAAAATAATATAAGTGATTTCAAGCTTTGATAATTCCATCAATTGTTTGTCTACGTATTATTTAAATTTATTATTAATGTGTGATAATCTTATCATGATAATAGCTTCAATTTACATCCGTTATTATTTATATTTGGATAGGATTTAAAAATCCTGAATTTCTAAGGTGAATTTGTTTGACTTGAAAAAGTCAAAATTGAATTTGAGTTTGAATTAAAATGGATGGTTTAGATTTGACAATTAGAAGTTTTTATCTAAATCAATGGTTAGGATTGTTTAATAAATTATACTCAAGTTACTCTTTTATTTATATAAAAGATTCCATATCATACGTAGGATTTAGTTTTATCATAAATCTCTTTTTAGTCAAAACTAAAAATAATATAAACATTGTTTAAGATCTTAATTAAAAACCAATTTTGACTACAAAGGTTGTAAGAATGAAATCTTTATCAATTCTAAAATAAATCAAATTGTTTAAGGTCGAACTACAAAAGCATGACATATTCCATGGCGGCCAAAAACATATCTTTAGTTGAAGGAATTAAGGTTAAACCATAGTTTCAATCTCAAATGATAAGTAGTGAGTTGAAATAAAGGGGGTTAATTAAATTTCGATATTATATTAAAAAATATTCTTTTATGCAAGTATCAAGACAATTATCCAACATTGTTTTAAGTTTTCATTTTTTTCACGTGTTATAATTATTTAATATATTCTTATTAATGTGCAATATTCATTGTTTGTAAACTAACTCATGTATTACATGGGCATATTATCTAGTTAGCTATTATAACATTAATTACAAATATTAAGGGCTCAAATTAATACCCTAAAAAGCAAACCTTCAAAGATGAAACTTCAAATTATGAGACCCCTACAATCCTTCTTTTTCTTATTTTTCGAAGGGTTTTGTAGGAATTGAAACACTCTTATTTCATTGTGAAAAAATGGACCCTAAAATCAAACTAGTTTTTAGGGTTCATTTTTTGCATTGTTTATGTTTTCATCATATCGATTATGATTTAATTAGCTTATTTGGTTAATAGCTACTAGTTACATTGCTAACCAAGCTCCTGTTGTACTATTTTATAATTTACAACATAAGAAAAGACTTTATAGAATTAGTAAAGGTACAAAGTAAAAATAGAAGCAATAATATAAAGTATAAACAAAAGCAGAGAAGCAGAGTTGTGTTTTGGGCTCGAGTTTTAACATAATACTTTTGAACATATTACAAGTATGTTTTGAAAGTATAAAAGCCCTAATAGGTGTACTGCAGGATATGACGTAAACCAACCTCTATATCCCTAGAATATATATGTGTAGCATATTCGATAAGGAATATTGATTGTTAATTAGTTCACATGGATCATTTCTCTCGATGTTTAGTGTGGTTTATGATCGCAATTCTTGTATTTGGTCATCTAATTCATATGAGCTATCTATGAGTCCCTTGTTAATTAGTTTCCTTGTATGGTTCGCAAAGTTCCTAGCTAGGGATAGGTTCTATTTTATTGCAAGCCATTGAAGTGGTTAGTTATCGCTAAAGAGTTGCTTAAGTCAGTACGTGTAGTTATTGCTAAAGGAGGTTTACCTTGTCGTATATCATAAGGTAACCTATGGTTCTAGTTATCTCAGATTTAAGGGAATCAGAGTCCTATAGTCATTGCAGGGAATCTAAGGACTCCAACCCTCACTAAGTAATTGGTTCATGAGTGTAGTTGTCGTGAGTTTTGAGGTGGTCATCATTAGAACCATAACTTGTTATTGCAAACCCCATGGAGTGGCTATGGCTTGTTATTGCATACTCCAAATAGTGGGTATGGCTTGTTATTGCAAACCCCGTGTGGGTATGAGTGGTTGTCGCGAACCCTTAAGAGGGTACATGTCCACGAATTTTTAGTTATTGCAAAGGCCAGAAGTCGACCGCCCTAGGGTGTGGTTATCATGAGGGTCTTGAAAATCTTGGTTCGCACTAGGTGTTGTGTTCCATGGTTATCTCTAAGGTCTTAAGTATCATTTATCTTTAAGGTCTTAAGTACTAGTTATCTCAAGGCCAAGTAGTAGTTATCTCCTAGGTCTAACCTGAGTGACTCACGAGTGTAGGTAGTTAACCCTCGTTTACTAATTTAATTGCAAACATAATTGATCGGTTCCAGTAGTCAGTATCTTTATTTAGTTTCCAGATTTCTAGTTTTAGACAATTGAGTTACATAATTAACCTATATAATATGTTATGATTATATGTAACTAACCGCTTTTATCCAATTATCATGAACCGTTCTCTTCGGAGTTGGTAGTATCAAGATTGTTCTCTTTGTGACAATATTTCATGAACCATCTTTGTGATGGTATTTCACAAACCGTTCTATTCGGGAGTAGGTATTTCCAGGAGTGCGGTACGTTGATATATTCATGAATCGTTTTGGTGGAAATGCTTTGTGTTATTCATTTCAATACAGTTTATGTGAATATTTTCATGAATGATATAATGTACAAGTACTCTGTGCTTGCTAATCTTTATTGTCAGAATTGGATTAACAAACTATCAAACACACACACGAACAATCCAAGAATAAACAAAGAAGTTTGCGGAATCACACTTTAAGTAACAAGAAATATTATATTGATAATCTGATTCAAATGATTACAAAGAAATAACAATCAAAGCCCCAATATGTTGATTTTCAATGATTCAACAGACGCACAATACTTCTTTATTGTAAGGATCAATAATAAATCTTGAGGCTGAAAATACTAATCACACTCTTATGCTTATGATACCTACGTACATACAAGTATTTATAATAGAAATGATTACAAAACAGAATCAACTATTTACGCTAACAGAATCATTTAATTACAGATAGAAAACAACACATCTTATCCATAATTATCATCCCTAAAATGAAGAAATTCATTCATATCACGATTAGCAGTATTAACTTTGTTTTCTTCAATAACAACATCAATTTTCTTCAAACAGTAGTAGGTTTGTTGTAGCAGCATTAAGCCATTAACTTTGAACTAGCAGTAGTAACTTTAACACTACCAGTATTAACTTTGATCACCAGTACTAACTACAAACAAACAGTATTAAGTTAGTCAATCAGTGTTAACACCAAACACCAGTAGTAATCTTCAAAACAATCAGGGCATTAATTATCAAACAATCTTCAAACAACTTTTTGAATCCAACATTTATGCTTACTCGTTATTCATACTTTTCAGGAGCTGCAGACCCTTCTAGGAAGGACAAAGGCAAGGCTTTGGACTAATAGATAGATAACTCATGTGTTCAAGAAAGCTTCTACACTAGTTTACTTTCTTTAGATTCAGATTTTAAAACAGTGCTTTAGACACCCAGTTCAATGTTAAATGATTTGCTACATTTATTTGAACAAGTTACAAACCTTATTGAAATGTTTATGAATGAGATGAATGTTGGGTTTATATTATTTAATCCTATATAATTTTTTTTGGGAAGTTACAATTATCGACCCAACTTATTTTACAGTTTCATATATTGACATACTTTGTATCATTTCGTGTCGAGTTTCGGATCATTTCAAGAATTGTTATCCTTAACTAAGACACTAAGATGAAGTACCGTCAAAAAAATTTGTATCAAGGGAAGTCTATAAAACACATCTTAGGCTCTCAACCTCCCATTTGCATTCTTGTTATTTATGTTTCTCATTTCTTCAAAATATAATTATGTTTCTAGTCACATTCTTTTATGTCTTATTATTATAGTCATTGTATCAATTATGTTACTTGAATTGTTTTGTGTACATTCACCACCAACATAAGTAACAATAGAGGGTATGATCAGCAAAATTAGTTGAAACCTCGAGCTAAAGTTAGAGCTAAAACTAGACCTGAGGCTAGGTTTAACGTTTAAGTTTTTATTTGTAGACATGTGTTAGAAAAAAATAGTTAAAGCTAGAGATAAAATTAGATTTGAGGTTCAGTCAAAAATTGAAGTTGTTATTTAAAGAAAAGTGTTAGGAAAAAGATGGTGGAAGCTAGAACTAAAACTAGCTAGAGTTAGTTTTGGTCAAAAATTGAAGTTTTTATTTGTAGAAAAGTGTTAGAAAAAAGATGTTGAAGCTAGAGCTCATAATATAATATGATATGACATACGATAAAAAAAACTTAAATTGGGTTAAGATAATTTAGAAGGGAATAATTTGATAAATATAAAATATAAGCTCAAGTCTTCTTTATATGTTAGTTCATATAACTTATTTTTTTAGGGCTTATTTTTTAGATAACTCCCTATATCTAATGGCTTAAAAATAGTTTAATCATCAAAGTTTATAGTTAATTTCTTTTTAACCCTTAAAGTTCTTTTTCGAATGATTTAACTTTAAAGTTTAGTTTATGTGTTGGTTTAACCCTTTTAACCTATAATAGCAAGTTACAAAAGCGTTGAATCAGAACCCAAACAAAACTTAAGGGATTAAAGTAATTGTCAAACTCAACATTAATGGTAAATTCTTCAAAAAAACCATGAGGGTTAAATCGAAATAGAGTGTAAACTTTAAGGATTTAACTACAAATTCAAAAAAGAACTTTAATGGATTAAAATAACTTTCAAACATTAATTTTTACTTTTTTTGGTTCCTATTTGAATATTTGAACATTCATCAAGAACAATGAAAATGATAAGAAATAAACCAACATGCTCGAACAAATAACAAATTCATAAAAAAACATGAACAAAATTATAGTGTGATCTAATAAACATACCCCTAGTCAACTTAGATTTATACATGAACAAAAATGAAACCTTAACAACCGATAACATGGTGATGGTTTTGAAAACTAATTACCAGATTGTTCATCATCATGTTCATCGAAGAAACCTACCGACAGTTTACACTAAAATGCTAAATCGAAACCCTAATTTTTTAAGGTTAAACCAACCAAGTAAACTAAAAGTAAGGGTTAAACTATTAATTAACTTTAAGGGTTAAAGTATAAAAAAACTTCAAGGTTAAATCAAAATAGAGTGTAAACTTTGAGTATTAAACTATTGTTAACCCTGAAAACTATATAGATAAACCGGTTAAATGTAAAGAAAAGAGTTAAATTGTAAATTAAACAAAACTTACAGGATTAAAGTAATTGTTAAACTAAACGTTATGATTAAATAATTAAAAAAAGTTTCGGGGATTAAACTAAAATTAATTATAAACTTTGAGGATTAGATCATTTTTTATTAATCTAATAGTTGTAAAAAAGCTAATTTTTTGAGGATTTAAATTTTCAAAAATACAAACTCAAATAATAATATTATACATTTGTGCCGAACACACCCAAAATGTTTTACCCCAGAAGGTGTAGCTCGAATACATAATCGAGAATCTAAAGTTGAATAATTTTCATTTTATGAGATAATTTTTGGTCTGTATGAATGAGAAGATGTCGTTCACCCACAAGGGACGGAGGCTATATCTTATAACCACACGGGTCAAGTGACTAGCTTAAATTTCAAACTTTTTACAAGATGTAAATAAAATCTTTAGTTTTTAACATAATTTGCTTATTTGAAGTTTTGAACCTCTCAAGTTTAATATTAGGATATAAGACTTGTTTATGACTCCACCGGATAATTTTCATAGCTTCGCTCACGTCACCCATGTATATAGACATGTGCTGAATATCCACGAAAGGATTTTTTCGCAGTATTGTTTCTTTCACCGAATCTTCCGCATGAATCAGATTATTTCTTCATTTCCAAACGGCACAAAAACACACAAAACCAAGGCCTTTAAAATATTTTTACACTAAAAATTTATTTTCATAATTTCACATTTATAATTTGTATTATATGCAACTATGAGAAATAAAAATATTTGATGTTATATATATCCTAGTAAAAGCTTCCAACTAATGACCAATTGAAAAGACCTTAATACTATAAAATTATAAAGCTGATATACCAAATTAATCTCGCCAACGTGTTACAACGATCATTAATTATTAAATAAACAAAAAGACATTAAATCTAAAAAATGCTAAATCATCCCTATTAAATCATGTCAATAGTCTATGCAATTAAAAAAAGTTAAACCGATGGTTGTGGTTCGAGGTTTGGGTTTATAGGTTTAGGTTTGCGTTTTATGGTTCGTGGTCTCCAACAGTTGGAAGAGTTCTAATTAATCTGCTCTAAAATCTCGTATTGCATCACCTGGTTGGTCGATGCAACTATTGGTAGCGTGTTTGTTTCGGGGTATTTGTTTTTGCTGTTTAGGTTGTGGTTGGCTAGCGTCGAAATCTTCACCACCACTTCACTAAATCAAAAGAGCTCTATTTAAAGCTTTAAGACTCCCAATATTTAGTCTCCCCCAACCCATGATTTTATAGAACTTTTTTCCACTTAACTCACCCCAAAATTTTTTTTTCTCACATGTTCAAGTTTTTTCAAAATACACAATGAGGCACGAAATAGAGAAAAGAAATAAATGGGCAAGCTACCAAGAACTGTTAGGATCGCAACCAGGAAACCGACTAACGATATTGTCCGCTTTGGGTTGCCCCTCACGGCTTTAAAACACATCATATGGTAGGAGTAAGATCCCACCTCCTTATAAGGAGGAAGAACCCCCCTTGCCTCACCGATGTGGGATGCTCCTGCATTGCTACAGGAGCGGTGGGTTTAAGAGTCGGGGATTTGACCGGCTCGAGGGAACGATGAGCCCCATAAACCCAACAAGAACCATTTTAACGAGAGTTAGATGACCGCCAAATGAAATGGACGTCGACTTCCAAGATGATAACCGAGAATTAAAGGTGTCACCAATCGACTTCCAATTTACTTCTCTACTCATATTCAACCCAATAGGAAGCCCCAAGTATTTGAATTATCCGATATCCCCCACTTTGCATCCAATCAAACTAGCCATCCTTTCCACTTCCATCCGTTCTACCCTAATAATCAATAAAAAGCTTTTTCCGAGATTGATTTTTTAATCCTGAACAAGTCTGAAAGCATCTCGACAACTTTAGCAAATTTTTTATATTGGAATTACTCCGAACCCCGAAAACCATAGTGCCATCTGCATATTGCATATGTTAAACAATTTTCTCTAATCGACCTACTTTAGCCCCATAAATAACCCTTTTGAAACCGCTTCTTGACATAATAAATTAAGTCATTCTGTTGCAATTAAGAAAAGAAATGGTGATAGCGAGTCTCCTTGACAAAGACATCTTCCCAACCCAAATTCTCTGGAAGCAGAACCATCTACTAAAATTGAAACTTTGATCGATAAAAGACATGAACAAATCTAATACTTTCATTTTTTCCTGAACCCCATTAAATCCAACATTGTTAACAAATAATCCCATTCAATACTATCCAAAATGAATAATTAATTACATTTTCAATATAATAATAAAATATTACACTTTATTTCTATTTTCATAGATTTAATGTAAATTAACTAAAAAAATGCATAATTGAATACTATCCAAAAAAATAAAAAAAATAATAATAAAAAATAAAAAAATAAATACCAAAGGGGCTTGCCCCGGCGGTAAGGGAGTTTTCCCAGTGAATGAGAGGTCTCGGGTTCGAGTCTCTCTGGATGGTTTCTTCCTAGGAGTAGCTAAGGGTCACTCCCTCATTGGTGAAAGCAGCCCTACCGAATTAATTAGGGGGTGTAGTTGGAGTGGATCGAAACCGGGGCTCTGATCAGTTCAATCGTGTTTCGATCCTGTGCCTCTACCGCTGAGGCAAAGCTGTTAAAAAAAAACTTAAAGTTGTTGGAAATGACAATATGGAGATTGGAAACAGTAAACACACTTAAAAACATTGAGATGATAACTTTGAAGTCTAGTTAATTTCAATATTGTTGCCGGTTCTTTCACAATTACTTTTTGGGTGATTACTTGTGTATAATTATTTTTTGTCATACATAACAATTTGAATTTTTTTGCCCCTACTAATGTACTAACTATTAATTTAATCCATAAATTCATGAGTATAATGGTCCAAGCAACAACCTTTTGTTGTATATAACAAAAAGTTATTATGCACAAATCATCACCCATAGTTTTTTCCACTTTCTCCAAAATTTATAAAGGTATGATTTTATAATTAAAATTTGTGGAATCTCGTATGTGTTAGTATAGTATAGTATAGTTTATTGTTAGGATCAAGGTGCTTACCACTAAGCCAAAAAGAATTCCCGGTGGTCAATACACTAACTTTTACTTATATATTGAGTTGCCTAGCTCACCCATGAGTTGAATTATTTCGGAGATATTGTCCTATACCAACATTCTCCCTCCAACATCTGCCGCAAATGCCTTGGACTCATGGGATTCCAACTCGTCACAACCTACGAGCGAATTAAGGAAGATGGCGGCCAATGACTCATCCAACTTCCCCTCAACATTTTTTTTGCATGTTGTGGGATTCGAACCTATGACCTCGCTCTGATACCAATTGTTAGGATCAAAGCGCTTACCACTAGGCTAAAAGGAATTCCTTGTGGTCAAGACGCTACCTCTTTCTTATATTGAGTCAAACTATTTCAGAGATGTTGTCCATACCAACATTTATAATAAGGGAGTTTGGTTTGTAAATTTTAAATCATAGTACTTCAATTCTATCGGGATTTCAAATCTCATCATATGTTTGGTTAGACTTAGACATTTAGGGGAGGAAGGCAGATTCTGGTTCCTCAAATCTAAAGAAATGAAGGTTGCCGATGACATCTACAGGGGAGTTGGTGTCAAAGGTGGGAAGGATGGAGGTAGATGCAGCGTTAAAGGTGGCTTGGCCAGAGGTGGGGCAGCGACAGGATAGTCGGATGTGGGGGTGGCTTGGTGGTGCAATGGTAGAAGGTGGACGTAGAGTCAGTAGCGGGACAGGTGGAGGCAGCGGGGTGGCGGTGACGACAATTGAATGGCTAGAGGTGGAGGTGTCGTCGGTGGTGACTAGGGCTTAGCGTCGAAAGTGGGTTCTGAAGGTGAGCACATGTGAAATATCGACAATGAAGGAAATTTCGTGTTCATAGATTTTGAAATCTCTCCTCTCACCTAAAGATTTTGAAATAATGTAAATCCAAATCATCCACTCTTTATTTCCAACCAAACATGAGATTTAAGAGATTTGAATTGCAAATCATGTAAATTCTGAAGAAATTTCATGAACTAAACACCCTCTTATATATATATATTGGGGCTATGTCTCGAAGTAATCAAGTTAACATCTCATAGTTATGCACTTTTAAATGTGAGAACGAAATAAACCAAAATAACATGTAAATTTTGATGATTTGTTGTAGTATATATCTCAGCCTCGTTATCCCATCTTGATCAGTGTAACCCGTAAATACGTGCTCCAAAGGCTTCTAGCCTAGTGATATTAGGGTAATTTAGGTTTGGTATTGTCCATGACCTAAATTATAGGTCCAAGTCTCGTCATAAACAAATATAGGATAAATTTAGAAACTGTTAAAAAAAACTATTCTGGTAAATGATAATATAATAACAATTTCCAAGAATCAAGTCATACTACACCA
Source organism: Drosophyllum lusitanicum (assembly GCA_032274825.1). NCBI lineage: Eukaryota > Viridiplantae > Streptophyta > Magnoliopsida > Caryophyllales > Drosophyllaceae > Drosophyllum > Drosophyllum lusitanicum. The sequence goes on from JAUEJL010101414.1 coordinate 18,790, forward strand.
TCAACATTGAATTGGTCACACTAATTACATAACAAAATAGAGTTCGGTTTCATCAAGAAGTTACACGGTATACATATGCTTTCATAGCTAACTATTATGAGATAAACTTAATTAGGTTGATAATAATTAGAGTAAAAGGCATTTGTGGCATTTTGTCACTAATGCAATGATTGAAATAATATACTTAATTACTAGAAACAAAAAGCTAACCAAGCTCTGGTAAGATCGAGAGGGCAACAACCACATATTAATTTAAAGTGTTACTTCATCCTTAATTTCAACTTCTATAAATGAAGAGTTAATTTAAATTTGATAAAAAAATCGTTTTAACTGTTTAAGTTAGTAAGAAACATAAAAAAACTTTAACATCTGATTTGTGTGAGATGCACATATATATATAGGATTTGTTGCTTGTGAAAGTTATATATATAGAACGAATTTCTGAGACTGATGTCGACCGACTAATATAATGGTTGTGGTAGGAACGGAGTGTTGTCTAAGCATCTCGATCATGCAACTAAAATGTCAAATATTGAGTTCTTTTTTTAAATTACAGACTTTGAAGTTTAGTTATTCAAGGCTCTAGAGTGTTAACTATAATTAAAAATTAATTTTTTAACTATTTTAAGTTGAATAATGATTTTTATTTTATTATTATTGTTAAATAAATTAAATCAAGTTAAGCATATATGTCATCTATCATGTTTATGTCAACTATTTTCTTTTTAGCTCATTTGTTATCCAAGTAATTAGTTTCATGTCTTATTCCTATCAAACTACTTTATATTTGCCTTGGATTGTGTTTTTGTATGGTACCAATAATTGCCGGTTATATATGTCCTTAATTACTCACTTCGATCAATCGGCCATATAATTTTAATTACTTGGCTTGCTTATATATAACTTTGATTAATTAATGATATTATATTAATTAATTCTTTGATTGATTAGTCAAAACCAACCGAAATAAGTTATACGACAAATCGTGCATGACCAAATTAACTATTCAAAACCTAAATTTAATATTATTTTTTACTTCGATCAAGTTTAAAAGTAGTGCAAATTAATTAATGATTTATTATTATTATATTATAATAAAATAATATAGTAGCTAGCAGTTGTCATTTATTGAAAAATAATCGATATGATAAAATAAAATAATCCTTCCGTTGAAAATAATGGAAAACATGTACAATAACATATATGTATATAGATATCTGTCACAAATCATTTTTCCTTAGTTTCTTGACGATAATGGAGAAAACACCTCATCACATAGCCATCCTTCCAAGTCCGGGAATGGGTCACCTAATTCCAATGGCCGAATTCGCTAAGCGACTTGTCCAACACCACCACATCTCCGCCACTATCATCATCCCTACTACTGGAACTCCACCCAAACCCCAAATATCCGTCCTTGAATCCTTGCCGGAAAATATCCACCACATCTTTCTCCCACCGGTCAACGTTGACGGATTGCCGGAGGGTGCCAGGCCGGAGATTCTAATTTCCTTCATCATGCAAGCCAGTCTTTCAAGTCTCCGAGATGCTTTATACTCTTTAAAATCAACAACCAAGTTGGTTGCTTTAGTGTTTGATATGTTTGGACATGATTCAATGGAAGTTGCAAAAGAGTTTAACCTCTTTAACTTCTTGTTCTTTCCGATGAATGCCATGGCTTTATCTTTCACTTTTATATTGCCAAAGCTTGATCAGGAGACGTCTTGTGAGTACAAAGACTTGCCTTACCTGGTTCAGGTTCCGGGTTCGGTTAGTTTTCATGGGCAAGACTTGATGGCTCCGGTTCAGGTCCGAACCGATGAAGTATACAAAGGGTATCTTTTACTTTCCAAGAGACTCACATTGCTTAATGGGATCATGGTGAATAGTTTTGATGAGTTAGAAGAAGAAACCTTTCGGGTTTTGCGAGCCGGAGTTGCTGGTCAAACACCCATTTACTCGATCGGGCCATTGATTAAATCCGATTACCCGAGTAACGGGTCAGAACGACATGAGTGTTTAAAGTGGTTGGACAGTCAACCAAGTGGATCCGTGGTGTTGGTGTCTTTTGGAAGTGGCGGGACCCTTTCTTTAGAGCAGGTTTATGAGCTAGCCCATGGGTTAGAGATGAGCGGGCAAAGGTTTTTGTGGGTACTAAGAAGTCCTGATAAGGCTTCAAATGCTTCCTTTTTCACTGCCTCTAGCCAGAATGACCCTTTAGGTTTTTTACCGGAAGGATTTCTGGCTAGAACAAAAAAACAAGGTTTAGTGATGCCTTCATGGGGTCCACAAATCGAGATATTGAGTCATGACGCGACTGGCGGGTTCTTGACTCATTGTGGATGGAACTCGACTTTAGAAAGTGTGGTTCATGGGGTGCCGATGATTGCTTGGCCTCTTTATGCCGAGCAACATATGAATGCGAAAGTGATGAGCGAAGCACTTTGTTTGGCATTAAGAGTTGAAACTGATGAAAACGGAATTGTTCGAAAAGAGGTAATCGAAAGAGTTGTGAAGGAGTTAATGGAAGGAGATGAAGGGAAAAAGGTATCGAAAAGGTTGAAAGAACTAAAGGGGGCTGCAATGAAAGCTCTAAGTAATGGAGGGTCCTCTATGGTGTCATTGTCTAAGTTTGCCCTGCAGTTGAAGAGTGTGCCATGATTCTTTCTTTAATGTAAACACTGTACTTCAATTGTGCTCATATCATCATGATTGAGTCCTTGAAGTTAGAAGATTATATATATATACTAGTTGAATATGCAGGCTATGCTGTGCACAGCCCACAGAGTTTTATGTTAACATCTTAAACATGAACACATAATACTGTAAGACATTTATCTATTAGTCAGAAATCAATCACACTCATATTAGATATAATGACACGTTAATGAAGATTAATATATTTCTTAAGTTACATTAACGGCTAATTAAACTATAAGGCAATGCAAACTTGTGTAATATATAGTAAACACAAACTCTCGCACACAAGTACAATACACATTACTTGTTTCATCTGATTCAAAGATTTTGATATTCACTATGTATCTAATTTAACCATGTAAATATATAATATTCTTACAACAATAGAAATATATTAAACAATTTAAGATGAAAAATATGTCTTACCTGTTTTTTTCATTCAAGGCACTAAAAAGCAATATACTAACATAATATAATATATGGTAAAACACACTTAGTATATAATAGACCAACTACATCTAACCAAGTCACAACTCATTTTTTAATCCTAGTCTAGAAACACATACACACATGACACACGCAGTCTCTCTCAAATATCCACCAAATCAAATCAATTCTATGAGAGGATATATATAGGGTTGTAAACAAACCAAACATTTTATGAACCATTTGTGAAATCGTCTGGTTGAAAATTTGGTTATGTTTGTTTGTTTAATAAACGAACGAACATGACCGACCTTTTCATTCGTTTTATTAGGGGAACAAACACGAACAAAGCTTTCGTTTGTTATTTATCTTCATAAACATTCGATAATCTGTTCGTTTATGTTCATTCACTTATATCCGTTTATGTTTGTTTGTTTATATTGGTTTTTATATATAGATATTAATAATATATATTAATTTTAATCATATATAATATAAATTAATTTAAGTAGTTATTGTTAAATGCATTAAGTATGATTCATTACATTATCTTCTAAATAAGATGAGTGTAGTCTTGTGTAAAATCTTCCTTTACAAATCTTCACATGTTATCATTTTATAATTAATTTACCAAATTCTTTCTAATTTATACAAACTATACAGTGGTAATAAAATCTCCTTTTTGTGTGTGCTCATTTGACCATATTTGTACCATGTAACTACAAATAAAAACTAAAAAATAGAGTGCTAATTAATTCACTCATACAAGTTTAATGTTGTTCCATAAATCATTAATAATAACAGTGAAAATGAAAATATTACTTACAATCAAGATTTTATAATAATACTAGTTTCCTCAAAATAATTTGGAAATTTGATATTTTATATAAAATAGCGAAGTCTAAAAATTTTTAAATAAGGTATAACTAAATCCATACAATATACACATTAAATTTACCGTTCAATATTTTATTACAAGTTTAGCCTTCTAGACTTTAATATAGAGTATATGTTATAAAAAACAAAGTGTTACGAAATAAATATGAGATAACATAATAATAAATCAACTTAAATAGTTTAATTAGAATGAAATAAAGAAAATTCAAATTTCTTCAGGAGCCATTTGAAATAAAAAATAAATTTTACGAGATATTTATCAACTTAAAATTTGCGATATAACTAAAAGTTTCTGTATATTTATAAATACAAATATTTGAAACAAAAAGGAGTTATATTCACATTGTGTATATCTTTTAGGTAGGCATTTTATAAAGATATATTGAGAAAATATACAACCAAATTGTACATACTATGTTATGAAAATTTTATTTTTATTATTTGCTATTTTTTATTTATAAACAATTTATAAAAAATGTTTTTTATTTTTAAACAATTTATAAATACTAATTAGTAGAAGCCTTTGATGAAGTGAATAGTATATATGTAATTATTCATGGACATGTGTTGATTCAAGAGAGATGAGATGCTTTTATATATATACTAGTAAAGCCTTTAGGTTGTGCTATACACAGCCACGATGTTTTATGATTATTTTAAAAGCATAAATATGTATGCAAATATTAATTTGAGAACCATTATCATTCTAAGTAACGTGAGAATCAATATTAGCTCTTGATTAAATTAAACCAATGTCTATAATGCTAATGACTCATTAATAGCTCATTAATGACTCGTTAATTAGGGCATTTTGGGAAATCAAACTTTATTAAATAATGACTCATCCAACCGAATGTAATTCATAGTTGGATAAATATATAAATGCCTAAATTACTCGTATTAACGAGTCATTAACGAACATTAATGATGGTTATAAATGGTAATCGCATTAAGAGTAGTTCTCAAATGAACTTCTCCCAAATAAGTACTTATGTAAACAAAATATCAAATGTGTGACGCATGTAAATTCAAGAATAAGAGCTCATACTAAAGAGACCATAATAAATTTGAAAAGCTTCATGTTAGTATCGACAAAGTTAATATTAATTTATAAATCAACATGAAAAATATTAAATGACTATTGAATTGAACCCATTATTGGTTTTCAACAATCATTACTTTTTCCAAAAATATATCAATTTTACATTGTTGTTTTTGACATCGTAGGTATATGATTGCCTTTTCAAGCAATTAGTTATTATAGATAAGAGTTTATTTATAGACTGGCCATATTCAAAAGTATTTACACACACTCAACGTACGTGTTTAGATAAACAAGTTATAAGCTAGTTATACTCGGTTATTTGTTTATAATTCTAATTACATAAGATATCATAATAATCAGACAACTTTGCACACCATGACTTAGGGTGGGTCTAACCATATTTTGGGCTCTGAGCAACAACAAAAAGGAGACCCCTAATAATCTTAAAATATTTGAACTAAATAGTAAAATTAGAAAATGAATTAAAGAACAAAAACACCTGATGTAGCCATATTAGTCCTGAGATCCAGATTATATGATCATTGATAGTTTTTAACATATGTTGATCTTTTATGATAAAGACAAAAGACCACGGAATATTAGAGAGTAAGAGAGCAATCAAACGATTAGTATAAACACGAAATCAATTAAAACAAATATGAAACTACGTTGCGTTTTTAAGGTGTTAACAATTACATGGAAGCAATATATCATAACCACAAACATAACAATAAATTACAAAAAAAATCAAACACAATAAACCTCTTCACCTCGGACTTGAAGGTCATTTATCCATTACATAGATTTCAAGTCGCAAAAAGAAATGAATATTGTTAAAAAAAAAGAAGAAAATGAAATTAATTGAAAATATTTTGAATTAACGAAAAAGAATCATAAACACCAAAATTAGCCATGTGGATATATTTCAAGCATACCACCTACTTTTTTCACAAATCATAGATGGAAATTAAAGGCTAAAAATAAGCCAGCAAATCAAACCAAAAAAGGCCTAGTAAATTTCTCAAACCTATCATATGTCTAACTCACTACTATTATTTTTTTATTTTTTTGCGACATTCAAGTTTCAACCTCTGTTAAGGAATTCAGCAAAAAAGCAACCTATAATCCATCCAAATCAATATCCAAGTTCCCTTCATCAACAGGTTTCAATACACGAAGACAAATTATATATCACCCACATTTACACCACGAAGACCAAGTTCCCTTCAACGGCAGTAGGAATGACAAAGGGGCGGTTTCGAGCGGGGATTGGTCCCTCCGTCCCCGATTAAAAAACCGCGGGGATTTAAACGGGGATCCCTGTCGGGTAACCGGGGAAAACCGTGGGGAAACGGGTATCCCCACTTAATATAAACATGTTATTAAATAGGTAATTTTCACCGCGGAGATATCCGTTAAACTAAAACTATGATTTTTCACTACGGGGATCGTAATCGTTAAGATTTTACCACGAGTTTTAGAAAATGATTATACTAAATTACACGACATTATCGAATACAAATATATCTGAACCGAATTTAAAGTCTTAAAGAATTTAAATGCATCCAAATTATCATTGTAGAAACTAGAGGGGGGTGAATACGTTTCTAGCCAATTTTCGTATATTTTTCGATTGATTATACGTATTCTAAG
>JAUEJL010101415.1:0-13226 GCA_032274825.1 Drosophyllum lusitanicum
TCTCTCTCTCTCTCTCTCTCTCTCTCTCTCTCTCTCTCTCTCTCTCTCTCTCTCTCTCTCTCTCTCTCTCTCTCTGATATTCTTCATCAAAAGCCATATATGGCAACAACCACAAGCTTGCTTCCATTTTCTGCAACTCTTCTGCTGTTTCTTCTCCTTTCATCCACCTCCAATGCAGTACCGATGTCAAGTAAGCAATCCATTATTTGTAGTTCCTACTATTAGATATATATAAATGATAAAAGGGGATACAATAGAAACCTGGCCGGCCAAATTATGAGAAATACTAATTAATAGGTTTTGGCTCATCTATATAATCTGTGTGTGTGAGTGCATCAGTGCATGCGTTTTTTGACAAAACCATGCACTTATGCACGCTTTCATCCTAGCTACCTGATCAATATCACGGTTTACAAGCTAGATTGGCAACCTGACACTAGAAATACACACACGGCTAGCTTATTTAGTTATTTGATTCTAAAATTTTGTCTGAAACCTTAATTACCTAGCTAGCTAGATTTCTAGAAGTTCAATTGTGGATCTAGTTAATTTCATGGTTTTCAACCTGGCGAAACTTCTTTGTTTTATACGAGTATGTACGTCTGATAACGATGTCGTTTTTCACGAAAATGTTTTTAGCATTGCTGAGATATAGAATATCTATACCAAAATCATCAAAGATGTTACATGCTGATGAGAAAACCGAAAAGGATGAAAGTTTAATGCTGAGTTCTCGAGTTATTTTTTTGAAGGAATAGAAGGGGAAGGAAATGAAACAATTAATTAAGTCTATGTGTTCTTGAGTTAAAGGAGGGGAAGGAAGTTAGGAAAGGAAAATGGAAAGAGGGGTTATTTTATTCAAAATGTTTTCTTACAAATGTACGTAGGATAATTAGGAAGGAAAAGAGGTCTCTCTCCATTTCCTTTCCTTTTTTCGTTCCACTCTTCTTCGGTTCGCTTTCCTCTGTAAAAACTCAGAAAATAACGTTAGGGTTTTACTTATCTTTGATGACATTGTTGAAGGGTTCTTTTCCTAGCTAATCCATTTGTGTTCACAGGAACTTTGAATCTCATGGATGAACGTTTACCTGGGCAATACAAAGGTTCAACTGATATCCACTCGGTAAATAACTTGTCCTTCTGGAACTATATAATTATTTTTAGTGATTAATTGTTGGTCGCTAATTAAGATCTAATAGAATATATATCTGGAAAAATGCCCAACCATCAGCGACCAGAAGTACGTGTGATATCAAACCCTAATTAAAAGTAGACAATAACATCGTTTTAATTAATTGTTATTCAGGAGAATGTGAAGATTATGGCGAGCGTGACAGAAAGGATGAATCTAGAACTGAACGATTATCCAGGATCTGGTGCGAACAACCGCCACACGCCAAGACCATAGCAAGGGGAAAATACAGTTGTTTCGCTTTAAACTAGAAACACACAGTATATTTTACTGGCCGGTGTCTTAGTTAGTTAATGAAATATATACATATGACAAAATACATATAGCAAGTCAAGTACGTAATGTACGCGATGGTTATACATGAATTCATGCTACTTATAATTTATTGAGATCGAAATATATAAGATCTTTTTTATTATGTACGCGATGTATATGATGGTTTAGACTTTAGAGGGTCGATGACGATGAGAAAACTAATGATGTATCTAACCAATACGATGAATGGTTAGAGAATACTAGCTAGTTGTAGTATTAATTAGATTGTACGTGATAATGGTTTTACTTTCATTTCCATTCTAATATATATAAAAACACGCGTACGTATTTTATTTTATTTTATTTTTTTCTTCGAGATATATATTTTTAGAAACTTTGGGAATTAGTGTTGATGATTGCTTCGCATAACATGTGCATATGTTAGGTAGAAAGCACTTTGGATCTTGGAGGTATATTGGGGGATTCTTGGTGGGGAAAGATAGTGGAATATTGAGGTGGTGGGCATTTTTGATGATATAAAGTAATCATAGCATATAAGAAAGAACTATAGATCGAGAAAGTCACATTACCTACACGAGACCAAACACACTTTCTTTTTTATACTAGGCCAAAAATTTCATAGCATCAATATGAAAAGTTGAAATCAACCAAACATTTATGAACCGTTCGTAAAATCGTGTGATGGGAAGTTTGTTTATGTACATTTGTTTAGTAAACAAACGAACACGAACAAAATTTTCCTTTCGTTTAATTAAACGAACGAACACAGATAGAGCTCTCATTCGTTCATTTATGTTTGTGATCGACTGTTTGATTATCCGTTCATTTATATATATGTATGTATGTCTGTCGGTGTGTGAAACATATAATTTCTATTTGTGTTTAATAATGTTGGATTTTAATTATAGTGTATGTTATTTCATTTACTTTCGTTTATCATTTAAATGCACGAACAAAATGTATATGAACTAACAACAATCAAACACAAAAGCTCGTTCGTTTATTATTCGGCTCGTTCATCCATCCGTTCGTTTTTGTTTATTTGTTCGGCTAAAGTTAAACGAACGAACATGAACAAATCTCATCCGTGTACATTCGATTCGTTTATGGCTATATAAAGTAATCATAGCAAATAAGAAGACCGAGAGTTTCATAGCATCAATATGAAAAGTTGGAATTATTAAATGTCAGTGTGTGATATATGAGTTGGTTTAAAAAATGATAAAGATTAAACATTAATAAATAGATATTAAATAATTAAAAAACATGAAAGAAATGATATTTTATAAATGGTGATAAAGCTTCAACACCCAGACCAGTGGTGGAAGCATTGACGCAAGGAGAATGACAGACGTGACGAAAGAAATGTGATATCATGATACAAAAATACGTGATTGTATTTATTGTAGAAATCATTAATTATTATTGTTACAATTAGTGACAATAATGTTAAGTATTTTTTGGTTATAATTAAATTGAATTTAAAATGATTGTGAACAAACGTCTAAACACAGATAGTTGAAACAAAGCAGATAAACATTTAAATAATTAGAACCGGGTAGGTGGTGAACTTTTAAGTTGAAGAATTCATAGTGTGTTCATACCATCTTGTTCGAATTTAAATATATTCAGGTATAATTATCTCCTACTAAGTTCAATGTAACATTTAACATTATTTAACTTTATAACTAAAACTTAAGTATCGATTGTAAGGTTCATTCATTATAATAGGCTATCTTTGTAAATATCATAAAAGTGAGAAAAGGCTATTAAATACGTATTTGTAACCAACCCATCTACGTTTAGATGTATGCTTTAATGTAATATGATATTGATCAAACAAACTGTATTTCTTTTTAATGTTACAATTTTGAAAAATTCATTATAGATAAGTTTCGTATTACTGTAAAATTTATATTGAAAAATACATTATAGATAAGTTTCGTATTACGATAAAATTTATATCGAAACATAGATTAAAATGACATGATAAAAATATATTATTTTTACATTAAACATTATGATACTTATTAAGCAAAATGTATTTCTTTTTAATTTTATGATTTCAAAAAAATACATTATATATAAGTTTCGTATTACGATAAAATTTATATCAAAAGATAGATTAAAATGAGATGATAAAAATATATTATTTTTACATTAAACATTATATGTTAAAAATAAGAGAAAAAACACCATCTAAAATTAATTTATTTAATATAATAATTAATAATAATAATCTTCTAATATAAATAAAAGACTAACTTCAATAAAATCTATTATATAATCTTAGCCATTAATTTTAAATAAAAATTGTAATTATTAAATCTTAACCATCTATTTTGATAAAATTTAAAATTCAATTTTGACTTTTCTTTGTCAAAATTGAATTCAATTTGACTTTATTTTAAATGAAAATTATTAAAGATAATTTCATATATATTCTTTTTAAACCCTAAAATATTGTATTTTTCCACTTTAATATACAACTATCATATTTACCGTTAATAATTTATAAAATATCATATTTAATTGAATTCTTAGTTTTATCATATATTCTAAAATATTTTATAATCATTTTAGTTTTTTTTATTATAACCAATAAAACTCCTAACATTATTGCCCCTAATTCTAACAATAATGGTCGATAGCTTGTACAAAAATACAATCATGTCTTTCGTATTATGATACCATATTTTTGCTTTCACGTCAGCCCTCCCTCTCGGGTCGATGTGTCCACCGTGGTCATAGTGTTGACACTGTCTATCATCATTTTTAAAAATTTTATTTTATTCATGTTTGTTAATTATATAATATATTTTTATTAATATTTAATATTTTTTATTTTTAATCCAATTCGTGTGTCAAATGGGACATTTAATCTAGTAATAATAATAAAGAAATTAAGAATTAAAATGAATTAGAGCTTCCATCTTTGTAGCAACATGGTAAAAAAAAAACCTTGAGTTAAGTTTCAAACCCATATGACCTACGAGTTGATAAACCAACATCTTTACCACTTCATATAAGGGAAATTATGTTGATTATCATTAGAATACAAAATTATATAATAAATTTTGCAGAAAACACTGATATTTGTTATTATATATAATGATAAACTAAGATTTTGGTTAAATATGATTTTTTTAAATGTTATAAAGGATAAATATGATATTTGTAAATTTTGGTAGACAAATACGATATTTAAGTTTTAAGATAGGCATATTATATACAGAGTGAATTACTCAAATGGTCCATATGATTTACCAAAAGTTGATGGTTTGGTCCTTTAAGATCAAAAATTAGAGTACATATCCCTATGGTTGCATTTTTATTACTTGCTTGTTCCTTTCACTAACCAGCCGTCTAAATAAGATGTTACTTGTCTTTTTCTATAGGGGCATTTATGTCATTTCCTTTACATCTTTCCTAACGTTTCTCTTTTTGTTTAATAATTCTTGAATGTGCATATGAACACTACATGAAGTCATGAATATCATCTCCTCTTCATCCTCTTCCTTTTTCTTTTTTGAATAATAACTATGCAAACACCTAAAAATTCTCTATCTCTCTTTACTGTTGGTTCCAAGTATTACCTACTCGTACCAGAGGTCTTATAGATGCACTTTTGATGAGCTTAGCTACTTGACAGTACAAGAGTCCTTGAGCGAAATGGGCTTATTGATGACCTTGGTAGGTTTATAAACAATTTCTTGATCTTGCACAGGGTAAGGTCAAACACAAATACCTATCGAGTGGTGTACATGATACGCGAACCCAAAATACGAAATTAGGTTAAAGAAACTAGCATAAGTTTGTAATTAGTCAATCATAAGAGAGATTTTTAGGTCTAATTCGTTGATTTGTTTCAAGTTCTTACGTGCCATAAAGCAAGAATCTAATATTGATGTTGAGATTCGGTTACAATAACCACTAGGTATCAAAGTTGAAAGATTGACTAAATAAATATCCTAACTTTGTAATCCAAATTATTAGAAAGAACTGAACATTTAGTTATTTACCCTTATGGTGAAGACCGGCTTTTGTTGTCTAGCAGCACCCCCCAAAACGAGAGCAAAAAAAAGTAAATAGAACAAAGAAACCAAAGATGAATGCTAGAAAATAACACCGGCGAGGAATCCCCCTCTGACCATCTTCATCGTAGAGTCTTTTTCTTCAGTCGCATTAAATCCCTACTCTTCTTTACAATGATGTTGATGTTGGCTGCCTTTCCTCGATCCGGGTCGGAGACACCCAGAATATCTAGTGGATGAAGAGTTCCGTGATGGTGTAATAGACTGAAAATAGAGAGTGTATAGAGTTGTGATGATGGCGGCTATGGTGGTTTTGATTTTGATTTTCTTTTTTAGTTTTATTTTTGTCCATATGTTTTTGATGTTGGTGGAAGGGTAGATGGTGGTTGGGTGGTGATGGTAGATAGCGGTGGTAGAGAGAGGTGGTGGGTGGTGATGGTTAATGGTGGATTGATGGTGATGGGCTGATGGTAGACTGTGGTGGTTAGGTAGGAGGGAGAGAGAGATGGTAGAGTTTAATAAGGATAAGAGAGAGATAATATTTTAATTAATATTTATATATTAAGAGATGTTATTTGGTGTAAAGACAAAAATAATATTATTAAAACATTAAACAAAAACAAAATATAATATCTTCCCCATCCATCCCCTTCAACTGCGTGTCTCACTCCATCCCATTTGTCTGCACTTAACTACACCACCACCATTCCAGCCAGCCACTGCCATCTTTAGTTGTCTTCTCATCTCCGGCCACCGCATCCCTTCATTTTCTCCCCTTTCATTCTCCCCTACATATGTGACTCAATTTGAGGGTTTTATCAACTTCAGTTTCAAAGCCGGATTTGGTTTTCATGTCTTCGATATTTGAGGGTTTTCACTTGGAGACGACGCCATAGATCTCTCTGTGGGTTTTATCAACTTCAGTTTCATCGCCACCATAGATCTCTCTGTGGGTTTCAGTCGAAGACGACACCATCATAGCCGCCGGAGTCTCTGGTTTCATCTTCTTCGGTTGATGATGCCATCATCGTTGCCGACCCACCATCGCCACCATCCTCGAGCACCATCACCGGAGAAGACCACAACTATCGTCATCGTCGGCTGCCGCATTGCCACCGTCCTCGAACCTCATCACCACCGTCTCTCTCTCTCTCTCTCTCTTGGTATGTGATTTTGATTTTTGGTTCTGGGTTTCACATCTGATTCTGGTTCATGTATGTTTTTTATTCTTCATTCTTGGTTCATAAATGATTTTGATTCTTGGTCCATATCTGATTTTGATTGTTGTTTCATATATGCTTTTGATTCTTGACATAGATCTGACTCTCTCTCTGTGTTTCGTTTCTGTTTTTATTCTTGATCCTTGGTTTAGATCAATCATTGGTTCTGTTTTTTATTTTGGTTCTTGCTATATTGGTGGTGGCGGACGGCGGTGGTAGACGACAATGAAATGGTGGTAAAGTTGTTAGGTGGAGATGATGGTATAGTTATTTATTAATTCTTATTATATAAAAAGTAGTCATTTATTATTATTTAATTATATATTAATAACATTTAAATGAATAAAAATTAAAAATAAAAGAATAAATCAAGGACAGAGGGATATTTTAGTCTTTTTAAGTGGATTTGGACTAACATTGAAACAAAATGTAAACCATAGAGTTCAATTTCGTAATTTTTGAAGCACAAGGATTAAATCTGTAATTTCATGCAAACCACAATGATCAAAAATATAATTAACTCTTTAGTTTTTTAATATCTTTGACTGTGTTCTATTTGAACAAAGTGTATTTATATATTTGTATGTTCATTTGTGTTTTGATAGTTAACGATTGTTATATTTTTAGGTATAGATACTTTGTTTATTGGTGATCACGTCAAAAAAAAACTTGAGGTTTTGTAGATCTATAGTATTGTTCATTAACGAAGGGTAACTTTTAATTGGTTAAGGGTAAAATCAAAATTATCAAAGGTTAATTTTTTATGGATAATTTTGATTTTCTTTGATGAATTTTGAAGTTGTTAGATAAAAAGTTAAAAACGTAGTTTTCGGTGTATTTTGGTTTCTTGTTGTTCAGTGTCGGAATGATTGAAGTAATTACCGATGAATTAATTATAAGTGTTGGATTATTATTATTTTTAGATAAGGCGTAATTGACTGATCAGTTCATTAGTGAATTCGGTTTTACTGATAAAAAACTAGTGAAAATTTTAATGTGTTCATCGTTGAACACCGTAAAATTAATAGTAAATCGTTATTAATTTATTTTGTTTTTTTATTAAAAAGTTAAAAAGAGAAAAGTATGAGAGAGAAATAGATTGAAAAGAGAAAAAATTAGTTTACTATTACGTGCTTTTGTACTAAAATAAATAAACAATATGATTAATTTAAGCTATTAGATCAAATACAAATAAAAGACTAAGATTATTCCTTTACAACCCTAACGATAACTCGTGGATTTTGTACGCAAAAAGAGCACTCAAGACGTCACACTTGTAACACAATGTACGTACACCAGGGACACGATTATATTGCAAGTACATATCTTTTTCAAAATTTCAAACGGATCACATTACAAGAACAAATTAAAGACCGTGAATGATTTCTTATAAACGTAAAGAAGGATTAGTGACTTAATTGATCAATTATCGTCGCTAGGAGCAGGAGCAGATGTCGGAGATGGAGACACACCATTTGTTTGATTGACAGGCTTAAATCCTAGTTTTCTAATAAGTTCGTTAGCAATCAACTCGTTAGCACGATCCGATGGATGGTATTCATCCCAAAACAGATATTTACTTCGATCTTTGCATAATGTTGATGCAGGGATACACGTCAAAGCCGGTCTAATCCTTCCGAACGAGCAACACGGTGAATCAGCATTATCAAACCCTGCAAGAATCCCATTTCAAATCATAAACATTAACAAGTAACTATTAGAGATACGATTAGATTAGGGTTTAATACTATAGTCCGAGTGTCCAACCCAATTGTATAGATAATATTTGGAGGTTGTTGTGATAACGTACTCTTCAAACTTTCATTTCAATGTTTCTCCGTATGTTCTCTTTTGAAGATTTTTAAGCATTAGATTACGGTCATCATATACTTACTAAACCCTAATATAATCCTATATCTATTAAGAACACATTTAGCTTATTAAGCATTAGTGACAGATTACCATATTTACTGGGATCTGTGATGACATTATTAACGACATCATAAGCATCTCCGAATTTATAACTGGCATTTGGAAGCTTTGCTGATAAATCATCCAGGAGTTTTGCAGTAGCTTTGTTGAAGTTAAGAGCAATCGTGTTCGTTTTTTCTTGACATTCGCCGGAAGTACTCAACACTCTTTGAAGAGGGATACAGCCCATTGGGCCTAACCCGAAAACCATCAACTCTCTTACCCCCATTCCATGCAATAACTACAAAATTAGTCACAAAAATGAGAAAATTAACAAACCTTGCGACAAATATTCTTGTCGCTAAGTGTCTCATGTTTAATTTACTTTATGGGTCAGGTTTTATATATTTACCGTAAGTTGTGAAGTAAGAGTTTCCATTAGGTAGTCAATGAAGGTGTCATCATTATACGTCCATGAATCAGAGTAAACGGGCATCAGGTAGTTGTTGATAAAGTCGTTGCTACCTAAAGCGACCACATACTTTGCGTCTTGAAAGAATTTGGTTGCTGCCTCATTGCCGATTCTGGCTCGGATCAAAGTTTGAACTCCTTTGAATAACTCGATTTGCTTGTAAAACGAGAATCTTTGAATCTGTAAAATTATCAGTTTAGTTAATCGTCATGTTTCCATTTTGTGAGTTATATTTTCTTTAAAACATCATCCAGGAACTGAAACGCGTGTAATGAATGAAGTTAATGAAAACTCGAACATGATTTTTAACTTACAAATAAACCGCCAGTTTCATTCAAGATCCCACCACCTCCTGATGCAAAATTCACTCCGTTTTCGAGGATTACATCTTCGGATAACGAGGGGTCAAGAAAAGCCGGTGGTCGAGGAAGCCCTATCTTATCACCTACAATTGATATAAACATGTAGCTATTAACCTCACCTTTAGCGACACAAAGTTACTGGACAGTAAACGTTAAAGGACATTTTCGTATTATATGTTTCGACAAACTTAATGGAAATGTATTCAGCTTTGCTTGAATTCCTATTGTGTGTATCAAAGTTTAACTTCTATTGTATGTACCGAACTTTTCCGTTATTCTGTTATATGTTATTTGGATACATACAATAGAAAAAATAATATAAGTTTTATGCATACTATAACAACATTTTAAAATATTGATACACAGAATAGGAATTCATGCAAAGTTTGATACATTTTCATGAACTTTGTCCTATATGTTTATATCATGCTTCGTTAGCGACTTAAGTTAACTAGTAAGTCAGTAACTACTAGTCTAATATAGAAAGGTTTTAGGGACATTAGTACGTTACCTATAATATCAGAGACGGTTCGGCCATTGGTGAACCTGCCGTTCGGCATTCCGTTGCCAAAGTCGATACCATACCAAGGCAGTGCCGCCTGAGCAAAGCTCCTGCTAAGCCGATTGTTGTTTCCGTTGTCAGATAACGAGTCCCCGAAGATGAACTGAACAACCTTGCAATCGTACCCGTTTATCAAACCTAAAAAAACTGTGACGAAAACCACCA
Source organism: Drosophyllum lusitanicum (assembly GCA_032274825.1). NCBI lineage: Eukaryota > Viridiplantae > Streptophyta > Magnoliopsida > Caryophyllales > Drosophyllaceae > Drosophyllum > Drosophyllum lusitanicum. The sequence goes on from JAUEJL010101415.1 coordinate 10,195, forward strand.
CAATCAGCTTCATCATATCTTCCTTGCTCGATTTTTTGATATTATTTCTTGTAGAAATGCAGGGTTTGAAGTTGGAATTTAAACAAACGATTTAGAAAGGTGAGTCATGCAAGTAATTGGATAGGGAGGTTGTACTACTTTTTTTTTCTTCTTAAAAGTTATATTTCTTATATACTAAAAAATCTTTCTTCCTTGTGAATATATATAATAATTGATATTATTAATAATTATTGTAATTAATGAATTTATTAATGGTAATATATGTATTTTTTAATAAAGGTTTATTCGTGCAAATTTGTTTAAAATATTTAATTAAAATATCTTTTTTTTATAGCTAAACACACGCGCACGTATCTAATTATACCGCTAGGCTAAAATTCCATTAATTAAAATTTTAAAATGGCTTCTATTGTGATGATTATAACATATGGATACGTAACTTTTTATTTGAGTGAGTATAATACATCTTAAATAAATAATAATATATGTAATTTTAATGTAAAGAAAAGAGGTTTTTTCTGGGGTGAAAGACTAAGGAGTTTGATAAGCTAACTGTAACTACTGCAGCAACCACTTGGAATTTTGCAATGTTTGAGCGCTTAATTTGAGGTCATGTTGCTTGTCAATTTTTTATTTTTTTATTTTTTTGGGGTGTTCACCTACTTTACGATTTTTGTTGGATATTAAATGTTATTTCCTAAATAAATTTTTGTAATGTACAGTATCCAGATGCGTAAATGAAAAAATATAAAATAAATTGTTGTAATAAAAAATGAAAAAGAAAGAAAAGGAAAGGGTGAAAATAGGGTTGGGAAAGAAAAGGGTTAAAGTTGAAAAACATAACTAACGTTTTTTAATGTTTTATTATAGTATATGAATTTTTTTTGTTGTTAAATATAAACATCAAGTTTATAAAATTTTCATTAAGTTCATTAATATTTACAAAAACGTTTTATTATGCACATTTATTGTTCCATATTTTCGCACATACAAAACTCTTTTGAATACATTAATAGGTATATGCGAACAAAAAAAATTCATATGCGATAATGAAACATTAGTAAAACATTCTTTATGTTCGATCAACAACTTTAACCCGAGTGACCAAACGAAAAAATTTGACAAAAGGAGAGTGAATAGAGAAAAATTCAAATGGAGGGGGCCTGAAACCTAAAATGGCATATGAAGAAAAAAAAGGGTGTAAAGAGGTTAGGAAGGATGTGGGGGTTTGAAAAATGAACCTTCCATCTCACTCTTTATGTCTCTAGCCACTCCGTCAAATGAATAATAGTAAATAAGGCCGTAAACGAACAGAACAAAAATGAACGGGGTTTGTTCGTGTTCGTTCGTTTAACTTTAGCCGAACAAATAAACGAATACGAACGGATTTCTGTGTTCGTATTCATTCGTTTAACTTTAGCCGAACAAATAAACGAACACGAACGATAGACGAACGAGCATGTGTGTTCGATTGTTTAAAAGATTTGTTAGTTCGTGTATTTTTTGTTCGTTGATTTCAATGAGTAACAAACGTAAACAAAAGAACACAAGCTATAATACATCCAACATTATTAAACACAAATAAACACTATATATAAACACATACACACACACAATATATATATATATATATAACATAAACGAACGGATAACCGAACGTTCACGAACATAAATGATCTAACGAGAGTTCTATTCGTGTCCGTTCGTTTAATTAAACGAACGAAAAATCTTGTTCATGTTCGTTCGTTTATTAAACAAACGAACATAAACGAACTTTCCGTGGAACAATTTCACGAACTATTCATAAACGTTCGATTCGTTTACGGACCTAATAGTAAATTAACCGGACAACTTTTTATATATACCGTGTATTTTAACAAAACTAATTTGTGAACAGTAACTGACGCATGATAGACTTGTGAACCGTAATTGATGTCTGATAGGATAGTGCCGATTGTATATAGTTATAACTAGGTTCTAGGCACGTACTTCGCTGCGTGTATAAATCCAAGATCATATACAATAATAATTCTACTTGTATTTATAAGTATAAAGAAAAATGTATCCATTTTTAACATTTTCAATCTTTAAAAAAATTCGTCGACTTCAGCTATCTATGCTTAACCACTTTTTATTGAAATGTCTTGTAACATTTGAAACTAAAATGGAAATGTTGTATTAAAACAGGGCAATTACCGAGAAAGTTAAATAAATATTTAAATTTATCAATAAAAGTAATATGTAACTTTTGTGAAAATAAATGATTGAAAATTTTAATTTGTTACTATTTTCAAATTGCGTATAAAGATTTCAAATTTCAATTTGCTATTAATTAAAAATGATATCATGGCATAAAAAAACTAATTAAAATTGTAAAATTTTCTTTTTTAGATATATATATATATATATATGATTTTCCTCGCACACTTTCTATTATTTATTTTATGGTCAATTAACAGCTATTTATGCAAGGGCCAAGGGCATTGGAAAAAGTATAGGATATAGGGGTGGAACACCTGGCCTAACATATATAACAAAAAGATTTATGTCATTCCACTGGCCTAAGCTATTCAATAAATTTAGAATAAAATGATTATAATCTAATAGTAGCCGAGTTTTAATATTATACAAAAACAATGCTAATGGGGGTTGGTGTGTTGGATCCTGAAATTTCTCATATGGTTGCAATACTAAATTGTTCACGAGGCTCATTGCCTTTTTTTTATTTGGGCTTGCCTGTTGGGACATCAATAAATCGCTGTAGCCAATGGCAACCGATAATAGAAAAGTTCAATGCAAAACTATCCGCTTGGAAAGCTTCTCTTTTATCAATTGGTGGGAGACTCACTTTATGCAAAATTGTTTTGGCTCTCTTGGTTTATACTATTTCTCTATCTACAAAGCTCCCTTACAAGTCTTGTAACAACTAGAGAGACTGAGATGTCATTTTTTTGGGGGAGACTATAAAGAGAAAAAGAAAATTTGTTGGATTTCATGGAAGGAGGCTTTAGCTCCAAAAGAAAATGGTGGAC
>JAUEJL010101426.1:0-13223 GCA_032274825.1 Drosophyllum lusitanicum
GTTGCGGTTAAGAATGAAGTTGGAAGTTGTAGGAAGGGTAATTCTGTCATTTTACATGACTGAAATCAAATTCATCTGCATTATCTGCGAACCAAACAAAACATGGAAATGGATTCCAATTCCATTTCCTGCCTACCAAACAGATTACAGATTCAGATTACAATTCCTGACAGATTCCAATTCCTTTATAGATTTCAATTTCTTCAGAAATATTTCGCGAACCAAACGCCACCTTAGTACTTGTTTGTGGAAACAATATTAAGATACTACTAAGCTTGCATCCTCCAAGACTTTAGAGTTCGAATTGCCTAAGCAACTATGGAATTTCCAATTAACTCTAAGACTCGAATTACATGTGATGAATTTCACATGTGATAGAGTTACCAAAGTGTACGATTAATCGCCCCTAACGACACTTCAATAATAAGCATCCAAGACTACTTATACGAATGAGTAACTGTTATCTCCTTTCATATCCTTGTTTTCTGAATCTACTACTACCTAAACTTTGGAAAAAAATCATGTTGAATTATTCCATAGTTTTAGTCAATGAATCACATTCATCTTAGAATACCAAAAAAGTAGTGCATCTTTATTAAAGATTAACACAAGATGAAAAAATGTGTCACACACATGTGTACATATGTATGTATATAATCATGGACACGTTACGTGGCAGTGGGAGTCAACAAAAAGTTGACCCTGTGCTCTTCACGTGCTCATATCATCGACTTATCATGTGACTTCTTCAGTCCCTCCTTCCCTTCCTTCTCTTCACTTCCTCTTCCCCACCAATCATAACACCTCTTTCTCTCTCTACCTGTATTACTCTTTGCTCATAACAAGCTTCAACACACTCTCCATCAACCCCCAAAACTTTACAACATTTCTAGGGTTTTCATTCATCAAATCTCACCGCTGTTTTTCTTCAAATTTATGTGAAAAAATCATTGCTAATGGGCTGTTTTCAGTCCAAAACCGCCAATGTTCAATCTCCTGACCAAGTTCCTGAATCCAAACCAGATCCAGGTACATCGTCATCTGCTTCACCAACAACATCTTTCATTTCTGCTTCTCATCTCAATCTTTGTGTTTATTTCGATTAGCAATCTATCAAATATTCAAATTTAAGAACGCGAGCATTATTATGTTTGCTGTGTTTTCGACGAAATATTTATAGTTTGTTCCTTTTTTCGATTGGAGTACTGTTCTGTATTTTGATTGTAATAATCGGTTGGTGATTGATTAAAAAAACAAGGTGATGGAGAGCAAGGATTAGGTCAACAGGATCAAGAGCAAGCAGTCCCTGCATTTAAGGAGTTTGAGCTTACGGAGCTTCGAGCGGCTACAAACGGGTTCAGTAGCGAGCTTATAGTTTCGGAAAGTGGAGAAAAAGCTCCTAATGTGGTTTATAGAGGGAAGCTTCGTAGCAATAAAGTTGTTGCCATTAAACGTTTCTCCAAGATCTCTTGGCCCGACCCGCAACAGTTTGTGGTATGGATCATCCGCTCACACATTCCTGCAATATTAATTTTTGGTTCTTGTTTTTTGTGTTTGTTTTGATTTCATTTTTTTTTTTGTGTGTGTGTGTGTTTTCTTTTCATTTATACAAGGGTAATGTAGCTTGAATAGTTGTTGACGTGCAATAAGCCCTTGTACGGTACCTATTATTATGAATTTACCAAGGAAAAGCTGTTTTAGGAAAGTGAGATGATTTATTTTCTTGTTGCTTTTCTGCTTGAAAGAAAAAAGTGTAATAAATCCAGTTAGATTTACTTAGAAAGATGCTACTTTAGGGAATTTTGGTAGCTTTTTGTAAGGACATCCCTTTCTAACTAAATTTAATTATTACAATTAAAAGTAAAGTAAATGAGAGCCTTTGTTGGCTTAAATTACATTTTCTTCCCTAAAAACAGTAGTTAACTGAAAGTCAGATTTCCCTAAGAAGCTTAGCTTTTAACAAACATTAATCCTGAAGTTAGAATTGTCTCTTTCAGCAATGTGTTTAGTATTCTTATTTGTGTGAAATGCTCTAAATTTGGCCAAAGACGTTGCTATATTGAATATGTTGAGCTTTTGACAGATTCTTTTGACTGAAAGCCACCCCCTACCTGCTCCATGGGTTTGTTAACAATATATTTGTTATTGATTGCAGTATTGCACTTCTTTTTCTTGTACACTTATATTTGATTCATTTCTTTTAAGGAAATTGGCAATTTTACCCCCAGGGTTCACGGCATGACGGCCTGTTTTAGATATGTGCACTTTACCTGCCCTTCCTGCTTGTTATCTTTTTCAACTCCGTAGAGCAACTTCGTTTATGAAGCTTGAACCTACAGAAATCTTTATTCACCTGTCAATTTGGATTTATGAGAACCTTCTGTTTTGCTGTTCAGATGTATTGTACACCATCATCGTAGTTTGATTTCTGTTGTCGCTTTTAATATTTTGCTCGAGTTTAGACAGAAATGAAACAAAAGAACGAAAATGTTGCACGGTTAAGCTTAAGGGAGATAATTTATTTCTGGAATTTGTAAAATGAATATCTGAATCCAGAAGATAGATGTGTCATTTGCTAGGTAAAACCCCAAATTTGAGCAAGCATAAAGATTTTGGATGCAAATTCACTAGTGTCAGTTAACTGTTTGCTTGGTTGGTTTACTTAGTTGCATATTTTCATTTCATTATCTATTTCAGTATGCTATGTGATTTAGTCTTGTGTTATTTTTATGTTTTTCTTTTATAGGCAGAAGCTGCTGGAGTTGGCAAGGTTCGGCATAATAGATTGGTGAATCTAATTGGCTGTTGTGCCGAGGGAGACGAGCGTCTTTTAGTAGCTGAATACATGCCTAACGATACACTCTCAAAGCATCTATTTCACTGTATGAATTCCAAGTCATCCTCCTTTCTCTCTCTCTCTCTCTGCACACACACACACACACACTAACAAACTGTTTTAAACTCATTTAGAAGAACATTTTTATAACCATTTATAATTGTTGCAACCGGAGCTATCTCTGTTTTTTCAATGATTTTCGTTCATGATCGATATTCTTTCCTTTTTTTCCTTATATATATAGATGTGTTGATTTATGCTTTTTTGGTTGTTATGGGAAGTGGGAACATGTTCTTAGATTCTTTAATAAGTTGTTACTGTTGGTATAGGGGATAAACAGCCTTTGCCATGGGAAATGCGTGTTAGAGTTGCATATCATATTGCACAAGCGCTCGAGCATTGCAATGCGGAGAATCGGAAAATCTATCATGATCTGAATGCCTACAGGGTTCTCTTTGATGAGGTACATGTTTAATAACAACTCTAATATTACTTGTCAACTATAAACAGGAGCTTAATGTCTTATAAGATGTGCTACTGGACGTCTGGTCCATATGCGCATCTATACCATTGGGTTGGGCCAACTATACTAAACGCTAACAAATACATTCTATCTAATATTCTACGTCTCTAGCAAAATTACTTTAATGTATATAGTTAATAAATACAACAATATATACTATATAGGCAGCATCTTTTCCTAATGTTATCTCTATAGGATACTGTATTCATATTATAATTATTTGTAACGCCTTTTTATTTTCAGGATGGTGACCCCCGCTTATCTAGTTTTGGTTTGATGAAAAATAGTCGAGATGGGAAGAGCTATAGCACTAATCTTGCTTACACCCCTCCCGAGTTTTTGCGCACAGGTATACATTATACGAGTTTGGAATATGTGTCGGTGTACTTTATTTGTTTCTCTTGTGGAAGATCTTGGTTTAAAAAAGAGCGCTGAGGCGCGATGTGCTCGTGGAAACGCATCCAGGGGTCTGATGCTGTCAGGGTACAGGATGCGGGTGTGATGTGCTCTGATGTGATCTGAGGCTTGCATCACCGCATTTGAGCATATCATGTCGTTTTTTCAATATGGCCCGTTTATTTGTTTTTTAAGAGCTTAGGGACTTTTTAACTGGGCTTTTTAGGCACTTTAGGAGGATAATAATGAGTTTAAATGGGCTATAAACCTGAACAACACATCTTATCTGTCAAAAGTTTTTACCTAAACTCTCAGAAGAATTTGTAGGGCTCTGTCACAATGTATATCGAAGGCAGATATTGAGCTGGAGTAAATTGTAAAAACTCGAAAACATAAATCAAAATTGAAAGCAGATATATTTAAGAGCGTAAATCGAAAGCTGAAATCCAAGCCATTTAGTTGTTTTCTCTTCCTAATAGTACTTGTTTGTTTTGTTACTCAAGATTCACGAACTACTTTTGGTATTTAAGTGAAGTATTTTGATAGTCAAGCATTTATGAGGTGAAAATGTTATGTAGAATTAATTTAGAAGTATTTTGTGAATACCTTAGGCCTCGCATGCGTGATCAAGCGCATCCTCATCACGCGTCACACAATTTAGGGGTGAGCAAAAACCAAACCCAAACCGGAAAAACCAAAAAAAAAAAATCCGACAGAAACCGATTCACAAAACCAACTCCCACCAAAAAACCAATGATGTGGATTTAATTTTTAGAAAAACCAATTAAATGGTTTGGTTATTGGAGGGCTGTAATAAACCGCTTCATACAAACCGATACCCCCTATTTGTATTAGAGTTTAATATTTACACATATTATTTTATATTATAGTAATTATTATATACCAATTAGTGGTACCGTGATGGATTAGCTTTCATGTTGGGATAAGAAATCAAAATATAAGACCCTAATTTGATTTTCTTGAAGATAGTACTCTATTTATTCGGCTGACCCTTTACGTTGGGATAATATGAAACTAAAACACTCTCGAAGACAAATTTGAATAGTTGGTGACTTCAAGTATTTGACATGTGATAGGGAAAATGTCTTGTATTGTAGTATTTGAATTTTAGATTTTGGTATTCGATCTCACATTGAAAGATAATATTTTAGTAGTTGGCTATTGTTTTTTATGCATTTGGTTTTCTACTATTTTTATGCATTTGGTTTTATATAAAACCGTACAAAACCTATTTAAAACCAAGAAACCCATTTAAAACTGAAAAACACGAACATATAACCGAAAAAACCATATATTAATGGTTTGACAATTAAAAAACTGAAGTATTTGGTTTGGTTATTAGTTTTGGCAAAAAACCTGCCCAGCCCGCCCCATGCTCACCCTATCACGCCTTGGCTTGCAGGACCCTTGACGCCTCGGTGCGCCTCATGCATTTTTTAAACCAAGATCTGGGCTATATTTTCAGTCATTCCAATCCAAAATAACTTCCAAGCTTTCAGTTACTTTAGTTTACTAAATATTTTTTTAATTCACCTGCTAAACCTATTGCAGGCAGGGTAATTCCAGAGAGTGTGATTTACAGTTATGGAACTGTCCTGCTGGATCTTTTAAGCGGAAAGCATATCCCTCCAAGCCATGTAATATACATTCTTTTACATGTTTCCTAATTTCATATTTGTACACAATTTTCTCGTAGTTACCTTTGCTTGTTTATATTCCTGCCATATTGATGAAAAATGATAATGTCATAGTTTGTGAATAGATCATGTATCTGTACATCGTTTGGTAAAGAAGATATGTCTAAAAGGATTCTTTTTGGAGAAACTAGAAGTCTTTTTTACTCTACTTTTCAGGCATTAGATTTAATACGTGGAAAGAACGTTTTGTTGCTGATGGATTCATCTTTGGAAGGACAATATGCTGATGAGGATGCAACTGTGATGGTTGAACTTGCTTCAAAGTGCCTTCAATACGAGGGTAGAGATCGTCCTGATGTTAAATTTCTTCTTACAGCAGTGGCACCCCTTCAAAAGCAGAAAGAGGTGAACCCATTTATCTTTTTTCTTTTACAGAAAGCCATTGTTCCTAAATACAGTCAGTTAAAGGTCAATTCTGACCACCTGTTTCCATTATATTGGTCGATTTGGGTTGTGTTTTTATCTCAAATGGGTCAAATAAAACCTAAAAGGGGAACATGCCAAATGGGCTAAACAAGTTGGAAGTTAGGCCAACGTCTATTTTAATGCATACAACCCCCAAAACTGTTTTATGTGAAGATTTAGATTTGATTATAATTTAGTAATCTTGTTTTTTCAGTCATAACTAACACATTATTTATTGTAGTACTTTGTGTACAATGGACAAAAAAATGTTTGCAGGTAAACCCAACCTGGTTTGGCCCGCTTCAACTGTCACTAAAAGTGACCTGTTTTTGGGATCTGTTACTCATTCCTGGTTAGCGTAATTGAAGTTTTGGTTTTGTTTTGAGTATGTAGGTTGCATCCCATGTCTTAATGGGTCTGACAAAAACTCCACCAGTGGTTCCAACCTTGCTTTCTCCTCTTGGTAAGGCATGTGCACGAATGGACCTTACTGCAGTACACGACATTTTGCTAAAGACAGGATATAGAGATGAAGAGGGTGCTGAAAATGAGGTGTGCATAACTCTCCTCTTTTTTTCTTTTCCTTTTTTTTCCCGGTATTCCGCTCATGTTTTATGATTACTTGGTAGCATTTGCTAAAAAAAATTGACATATGAAGTGCTATAATGCTATATTTATCTATTGCATGGATATTTAATATTTCTCTAATCATGGAAAATTATGTTTGTTCGGGGCATTGGCATTTATGAAGCTATCATTTCAAGAATGGACTCAGCAAGTGCAAGAAATGCTAAATACAAAGAAGTTTGGAGATATCGCTTTTAGGGACAAAGATTTTAATGGTGCAGTTGAATATTACTCAAAGGTATTTTCTTCATCACTTGCAATATGATTGTTTGCAACTTGGCTGCATATTATGTTTTTTCACAAACTGTTGGTTAAAACTGCAGTTGGTTTCAATGATGTCGGTCCCTTCGGGTACTATCTTCGTGAGGCGGGCCCTCTCTTACTTGATGATTGGACAACCTGAACTTGCATTGAGGGATGCAATGCAAGCTCAGGTATGCTTGCCTGAGTGGCCAACTGCTTTTTACATGCAGGCTCTAGCTCTTTCAAAGCTTGGAATGGAAACTGATGCTCAAGACATGCTAAATGATGGGTCCTCCTTTGAGGCAAAGAGGCAAAACAGCTGGCGTAATATGTGATTAAGGTTCGTTTGATGAGGTAATGTTTATTTTAAATTACTACTTCTCCCCTTCTGTCGCAGGCTACAGTTTTTCGATATTAGCATTGTATAAATCACTTCTGAAATGCCGAGAAAATTTAGCATTTGAGTTCTGTTATATTTATGCCATTTGCTTTAACCTTCTGTTGGAAGTTCTTAAACTGTTTCAAGGTGGGTTTACATGCATATAAATTGCAAGCAAGAAACTTGCAACTTTGAATTTAGATCTTCAAGTTATGAATCATAAAGCATTGATGCAACATTTGTACTACTTTTTTTTTGCTGGTTTTATTTTTCTTTATGTTATTGTTCATATAGTTCATACAATAAAAACACACTAAACATACTTTTACTATGATTCTGGTCCGCAATTGCCTTCGACGGGCACTGGATATATTTTATTGATAGTCAAACATGTTAATTGAAATATAAATTTTTTGATCATAGATTCTTCTCTATGATCAAGAGCTGAGGATATGTAGATTATATGATGAAGAATGTGTGAAGATTAGGAAACTTGATATTGGAGATTGGAGAGAGTGAGGTTGTAGGATCAAACCTTCCTTCCAGGTATGAATGCAAAACAGAAAACCTGTTAGGGCATCACAGAGAGACCCCTGTGATAAACCCTTAAAGTTGTACTGAAAATTTTCTCTGAGGTCCATGGACATTTGTAACTGGTTACTGGTTTAGAAGTAATATCAGTAATCCCAAGGTTATGAACTTCCGGACCTCAAGGTCATGTCCATACTTCGATTTGGTATCACTTGAAGACTTTAATCTCCGAGTTCTGTATTCTGATCCGTTTACCTGCTATCATACTTCAAGGCGAATGTTGCGTTTTTTAGACAAATGAAGTCTTCACTAAAATGATAATCTTACTCATTTGGGGTTGTCCAGAATACATGTTTTTTGATAAGGACAAAAATGTATTGATATTTGATACTTGTATAAAAGAGATCAAACCCAGACTGAAATGCTTCAAAGGAAGTTAAGCTACATTTTACTCAAAATGCCAACCATAAAACTACTTGAAAAACAACTGGATATAACTCTACTTGTAATCTACACCTCGTAAACTTTGATGTGAAATCCGTGAATTACGGCGAGTGATGATGACAACTTAACGAGGCTATCAAAACTCGTCTTCTTCGTAACTATTGCAATTTTAATGCCTTGCTGCCATGACCTCTGCTGACTGCTATCGAGATTTTTTTTTTAATTGTTTTCTTTCATTATATTTCGATCTAATATGAGCTTTCAATCTCCTCCGGCTCCAAATGTGAGGGAGTATTATATAAAATAGAATATTATAGTGGCCAAACTGATTATATAGATGGGCTAGGGTCTACGAAGGTCTCTATTATATCATTATATGCTTGTAGTTGATCGATGGTACATTACACCGAACAGGGGTTTAATAACCTTTACTAAAGTACCATAAACACATATTCATGAAACTAAGTTTAGACCACTTATGATGAAGATATATAATGTCGATGATCATCACAAAATATATCACTAGCTCGATGCCTTGAATCCAAGTTCAAACCAATGATCGAGTGATACCCTTGATATCCGATTTAAACATTTGACGAATCTTAGTTCGTCTAATGAATCTAAACAACTCATTCTAAACCAACTGACCTATTGCCCTTGCGATCGATCTTTGAAAATGCCCCGTGCATCGTGAAGTTGTCGTTTCCAAGTGACTAAAAAATGCACGGTTATCGTTTCTAAAGATATGTATTCTTCTGATGAAATGTTCTCTATCACATTGAATCATATAAACAATACAATGTACCAAAAAGACTACATAAGGGTCTTGTCTTTTATCCAATGGCAATCATGTTGAATCATGTTGACTCGGTGAAGCTGCATGCTTGATGGAAAACGAAGCACATGAGACTTACCCATTGCACTAGCCAGGTTGGATAAGAGAGACACTATGTTGACACTTTGACCATATATATATATGATCGTGAAGCGAAGTAGGGGACAATGAAGCAGAACTACGTTGACAGTGTGATGGTATATAAAAGTCAAAAAAACATTTTAAAAAATAACTTTTTGAGCTTTCGAATTATATAAAGTCTGGCTTAATTTGACTTCTTATTGATTGTATTCAATTCTATATCAACCGATATATTAACATATATTGTCTTGTAAGTAGTTTTTGGCCCGTTATTTTTTTTAGGCTTAGGCCCATTGTAATATATTGGTTTCAAATGATAATAACTTATTCAAGATGGAAAATAATCTCTGATATAGCCCTACACAAAAAAATAAAAAATAAAAAAAATCCATGCATCTCTTCTCCAGTTCTCCTACCATAACCCCTAAGCATTTGTCGCAGAACATTAAGCTCATCGTTATGCTTCCTACCTGCAAATACACATAACAATTATTTTTCATTTCATATGGGACATTACTCAATATTCTATACATAAAATACTTATACCTTCGGCATAAATTGGTCAACAACAAGTTTCTCAAACATTATTAACTTAAAGCACTTCATCAATGATAGGTTACCCTAAAAAACATGTTATTGGTAAGTCATGAGTGATTGAGAAGGAACATCAAACTATTTTTACAAGTTGTTTTGTTAATTCGTTTATTGAGAAGATTGAAGTATTACTATATCTATCAATTGGTAAAGTAGTTTGTCATTTTCTCATGATATTTTTAAAGGTATTTTTGTAATTTACCATTTTCTCATGAGATAAGTATTTCTCAATTTATATATAAAGAAGAAACTCATGAGAGTTTTTTTTTTTTTTTGCTTAATGCATTTCAATTACACTTTTTATTTTTATTATATTTAAATAATTTATTTTTCTCTATTTAACATTTATTTTTAGTGTACATACGAACATATATTTATGACTGTCTCATTTTTATTTATATTTCAATATAAATATTATTGTAATATGATATTTATCTAAAATATACATTTTCCGATGACACTAACACTAAAACTAGGTTACCATTAGATAGTAGGTTATTTTCTATAAAAACAAGTCAGATACGTGTAAGAAGCTAATACATTAATTTATTTTAACCAGACGCATCACGCGGCAATTAAAAACTCGTTAATTAAATGATGACATTTTATGTTAAATGCTTTAAACCTCGTATGAGAGAGACGAGCATGTTTTTAAATCTTTATATTTTATCATCTTATTTACTAATTTCTGACATGTAGAATTCACCAATTTTCTTTATTCGCATTCTTTCTTGATTATTGACACATGTATTGATCTAGTTAGCAGGATGATGAATAAAACGATTTAGACTACCCATAGTCATGACATGCATGACAGTTATGACTGGCGGACACATCAGTTTCTTAGCCTATGACATAGTCATGACTAAACAACCCTAGTCATGACATGCATGACTAACCTCCACATCATCACCCATTTCATTTTCATTTTCAATTTTCTTCAAATATAAAATATAAATTACAACTAATATTAAAAAAGTAGAAATATAAATTCTACATTAATAAAAACTAAATAAAAATACAAACTTTAAAATCCTACAATTATAAAAAACATAATTCAAAATACAAACTTTGAAATCCTACAATTATAAAAAAACACAATTCAAAATACAAACCTAAATTGTTACAAATACAAATTCAAAATAAAATTAAGTTTGGAATGGAACCAAGAGTTGCCAAATATGTTTGACAAGATCGATTTGAAGATTATTATGCGTATCTCTGTCGTGTGTATCTCTAACGTTTTGGACCTACGATGCGAATCTTTGGGCAACCGAACGTTGTGAGTTAACATTGGGAATTTCTAGACCTTCCACATGACTTATTGCGTACTCTTGATCTTCAATAATCATGTTATGCAAAATTATACAAGTATACATGATTCTTCTTAATATGTTGACGGTAAAAAGTCTAGCCGGGTTTTTAACTATTGCACACCTAGCTTGAAGAATGGTTTATGTTAATTAATGTGAAGGGGAAAAGATGGCAAAATGTATATATATACACACACACAAAATAATATTTTGACAGTTGCCTTCTTTTTTATCGTTACAACATTCAAAAACAAAAAAAAAGAAAGAAAAAGAGTCATTTCAGCTCGTGATGGAAGTGACGAGCTACCGGATGACGAGTGACGACGCGCATGGCCACAATCCAATGACAAGCAGACGAAATGGAAACGAGGTAGCGTCTTGACCACATAAAATTCCTTTTGACCTAGTAGTGAGTGCATTGATCCTAACAATTGGTATCAGAGCAGGTCATGAGTTTCATCTCTGCCATGTACGTAGATTGCTAAGGGGGGCGGATGTATGTGTCGTTGGCCGCCATCTTCCTAAATCCACTTGTAGGTTGTGACAAGTTGGAATCTCTTGGGCTAAAGGCATTTGCGGTATATGTTGAGGGGGGTTGTTGGATATTTGATTGCCAACATAAGCACTAAAGCTACCCCATAAAAATAGAACCTATGAACGGTTAAGCTACTCAATATATAAAAAAAGGTAACACCTTGATCACAAGAAAATTCTTTTGGCCTTATGATAATTACCGCCTTGATCCTGACACTCATGACTAGCGACTAGAGGTGGTCTTATAGTAGAAAGATATAAATCTTCTCCAAGGAATAAAAAATAGGTACCAACTTATGCTATGATGATGTCATGTGGGTACAACTATGTACTATATCAATCATAGGATATATGTTATATAGACATTATTTCAAGTTTTTAATTTCCTACTGTGATTGATAGTTGTGAGCTTTTGTTGAAATAATGATTTACTTGATAATATCTTAGATGGATGTATGTCTAAGGAAATTGACTTATTGTTTTTTAAAAGTTTCATGTTGTTTATTATAAAATTATTGTGTTAATTTCACAAAGATACTATCCATTGATATCCTCCATTAAATATATCTTAATTAATATTGACTTATTGTGTCTGACTCATCACTAATATTAAATGAAGTTAAATCAAGGTGCTGTTACAAAGTATAAATTTTGTTATCTTAATAAATTTTTTATCAATTAACTAATTCTAGTTAACTATTAGATCACAATCTTCAATTGCTCAAACAAATATAACTAGTTATTTATATTTTTTTTCTAGATAACTTATTCTACAGCGTTGTGTAAAATATGAAAATGTATAAAATTGAATTTTCAAATGATTTATATTTTGATTTGATTAAAGGTTAAGTCTTTTTAAAAATATTTTGGACCTATTCTCAATTTATTTTAATTTTTGCAAGTATTCTAAATGAGTTTTGTAATATAAGATATTTTTAAATATATTAAAAACGAGTTTGGTTATAAAAATAATATTTATATAAATATTAGAGCTTTTTTAGCATAGCTCGAGTTGATGTTGAATCCTTGTGGAGTCGAGTTTGAGCCTTCATCTTGAAGGCTCGATGAGCTATTTTGTCAAACTGAAGTTTATTTTAATGTAGACAAGTCAAGTTTAAAATCAAAATACTGCCAAGATGAAAATTGTATAGGTGTAATATCCAGCATTAATAAATTACATGCTCAACACTAACATTTAATTAGATACCATAAATTCATCATAAATTAGTTATAAAAAGTTGATTAAAAGAATTTATATATTAATCATAGTTTGATTCGAAAAATAGATGTTAAAAATGCAATCACAATATTATGTTACTAGATTAATGACCCATATATTACATGAGCATGGAGAAATGCTTGATGCAAATGAATAATCAAAGTACTTGATGCAAAATAATAATCAACGTGTGAAGTTAAAGATATGAAGATAAATCTAGGGGTGTTCAAAAATATCCATATCCGATCCGAAATCCGAAAACCCGAAAAATTCCGATCCGAAAATTTGGATATCCGAAATTTCGGTTCGGATAGCATTTTTCCAAAATTTCGGATATTCGGATATCCGAAATATCCGAAATATATATTTTTTAAAATAATAAATATATAATATGAAAAACATACCTAGATGTCCAAAACTCCAAATCGATATCATATATACTTGATGATCTAGTTTCTACATCGATCAATCGATTGATCTTGTTATTATATGTTTATTTTAGATACACTCAGACCAATTTTTTATATCTCTGTTTTTGTTCTTCA
>JAUEJL010101437.1:0-13222 GCA_032274825.1 Drosophyllum lusitanicum
CAAGTTAGAACTTACTTGATTTACACCAAACTTGTGTAGTTAACTTTCTATGCTCAAATCAAACCCAAAAGATGAAGGAGATGAAGTCCAAACACCCAATTTCTTGAATCCAAGCACAAACACTATCAATCTCCCTTGATTTCCTTTCTTCTTCTCCTTGCAAGAACTCTCTAGACCTCTCTCTCTTTCTCCCACGTTTTCACTAGCAAAATAGAAGTCTTTGACTTCAATTATTGAGGCTTAGACATATATACACACATTTTACACAATTGGTCCCTCAAGTATGGTTCATCTTACATTTTATTACCAATTTCTATAGTAATACACACATACATAATATGTAACAATTAAACATTAACAAAAACACGTGATTTTACTAAATCTTTAATTAAACTTGTATTTTTATATATTTTATAATTTTACAAAATTACGGATATTAAAAGTTAAAATCGGAGTGATTTCAAGTTGCGTGCTAAAGGTGGATACAAAAATGCTGACAAACAAAAAAGTCATCAAGAAACCTCACAACCATGGAGACCTCAGAAGACCAACCATAGGAGTTCTCGGGGGAAGAGGTTCAAAGGCAATTGCAACAATTGTGGAAGGTGGGGCTACATGTTCATGGATTTTTTGTTCAAGAAAAGGTCCAGCGAAAGTAATACAGTAACCTCCAAAAATAAATTGAGGATGAATGGGATGTTGAGGCCTTATATGTCATAGAAGAAAAATAGCTATCACTCATGGCATCAATGGGAAAGCATATCGATAATGAAACAACTGGATCATTGATAGGGGATGCTCAAATAACATGACTGGTGATCAGAAGAAACTACTAGACAATAAGGAGTACGAAAGGACTCGTGTGGTACTAACAGCCAACAACACACGGTTTCCAATTGCTCAGTTTGGCAACACAATAATCATGCCTCGTAATAAAGTGAACATGGTGTCACTACAAAATGTCTTTCATGTACCACGTATGAAGAGGAATTTGTTTTCGGTACCACGTATGAAGAGGAATTTGTTGTCGGTGTCACAGCTAACATCATCAAGAAACGAAGTCCTGTTTAGGCCACAAGATGTAAAGGTCTATAGAGATATTAATATCTTAGAAAAGTAGACTATGGAACGATGGAAAGTGGAGTCGGTCTATGTGCTCTTGGCAGAGTCTGCTCACGTAGACAAGACTCGAAAGAATGAGACAGTGAATTTGTGGCTTGGGACATGTTGGTTATCATAAGTTGAAGGTCATAATGGAGAAATCCATGCTTATTGGCTTGATGTCAAAACGTACGTATCAATACTTCGCCCTTAAAAAATGACCTCCTCAAAGTCGGGGTGCATAGTGGGTATGTCATTTTTGTATTGTGGTGGAGGCGATGAAGTTGGTTGGTGAAACTTGGTAAGTTACCGGTTGGTGTGGAACTTGGTCGCCCAGTCGGTGGGTGGTGGTGGCAGAGGTGTAGACATATTTGTGAGCGGAGCGAAGTAGGGTGTGAGAATGGCAACAACGACGTATAGAGAGGTAGGGTTAGAGGAATCGTAAATTCCATCATGAAGGCTTAAGTAACCTTTTTTTCTTTGTTAACCTTCTTTTTAACGGATCATTTGACATAATAACAGCAACAGTGGAGGCCATTTACTATAATAGGTGGTGTCGTGGTGATTAGTTGTTGCTTCAGTATGTTGGTAGGTGGTGTAAACATATATATGGTAGAGCAGGAGAAACAATTTGTAAAAGATTAAAACGATTTTATTAAGTGTAAATTTCAAACTCAAACGCCTCGATAACTTGTGTCTATACATGCTATTTTAAATGATACATATACATCTAGGCTCTATTTATATACAAATCAAGTATCATCTTTGGATCTTTGTAAAGAATACATTAAAAGGAAGAATGACTCTATCTCTATACCATATTTTGAAGCTACTTGATGCAAAATCACAAAAAACCAATTCCTCCAAATGAGTTCTGATGCTGCAGGACATCTGAAACATCTCCATAAAAGGATTCCAAATAGCAAAAGTCAACACTACAACTTTATCAATGTGCAATTCCACTGAACCAAAGCCATTTTCCCTCATTTACTTTCCCTTTAATCTCAGTTCTAACAACTCCAACCAATAGTAAACCAGCGATTGATAAAGATAATGTAAGCATAAAGAAGACACTATTCCATCCTCTTGTAGATATATATCCTGCTAAAAGTGGACCAAGGGCTGCACCAACTGAGCCAGTACCATCTATGATTGCACTTACCGTAGCTAATGCACGAGAATTCCCTTTAATCGAGCTCTGTGTACCAAGATCAGCTGCAACAGCTGTTGTAATAAGTGCATATGGCCCGTTCACAAGTAACCCAGACAGGAACATTAAGATAACGTTGCTGAACATAGAAATGCTTCCGTATAAACGGTAGAAAACAAGAGTGGGAATTGATAGTGTCAAGAATACAATTGAAGTGACTGCACGAGCTTCAATTAGATCGGATATATAACCAGCCAAAACCCCTCCAACGACTCCCCCAATATCAAATATTGTCGAGAGTATTCCAGAAGTTTTATGAGATAAATGCACTCCGGCAACAGCTGATACACAAATCAAAAAATCAATATGTAAGTGTGTATTCGTCTTCTCATTATCCATAAATATGGTACAAAGATACTAGCCTCAACAAGATTTATGGTCAAATGATATAGTAAAATTACTTGCTAACCCAGAATTTATCTCTTAGATTATGAGAATTTGTCATATGTGGCACCAGCCAAAGTAACTACTACCCTCCTTGAATTAAAAGCACATCCAAACACCATTACTTACACCACATCTTGTTCCAGCTACTTATCTCACTCTAATTATCAATATCACATAAAATAGTCTTTTGCTTTGATATTTATATCAATATCACATAATCACTTTTTAAACACACACCCACACACCTCCGTATAATAATGGCTTTGGTTATTGATACTAGCAACACAAGATGATTTCAAGAAATCTTGAAATGATATTAATGGTGTCAAAACTAGAACATAATCCTAGCCGCCAGGGGATCATTGTATCTATTCAATTATACTTTAGTTAGTAATATGGATAACATACTATAAGATCAAGAAGTCTTGAAAGAATAATATCGAAGTAAGAACATATTGGAATTAAAGCATACCTGTGTGTCTTATGTAAAAGGGCAACCAATACAAGAAAGTGTAAGCAACGAGCTTTGAAAAGAACAAGCAAAATGCAAATGGTGCAACCCCGGGCAACTTCCATGCCTCTAAAAACCCGATAGCAGAATCTGATGAACACTGAGGTACCCGTTCACTATCAACATCTTTTTCTTCTTCTGATATTACTTTCTGCAAGTTTACCAATGCCATTCCCTCGTTACTAATTCCAGATTCTTCTTCGTCATCTTCTCCAGGCAACTCAAGACCAATAGTTTCAGGATTTACAACAAGAAACAAGAAAACAATAACAGAGACAACCACAATAAGAATTCCAGGCAACACAAATGCCCAACCCCAACCAAATCCCAACACTGATGATGCAACTATGGATCCAATGATGTTACCGACAGAAGTGTGTGAATTCCACACACCCATAATTAATCCTCTTTTAGATTTACCAAACCAATTCCCCATCACGGCCACCACACACGGCCACCCAATAGACTGAAAAACCCCACAACAAATCTGAATCATGACGAAATAACCTAACAAATGCACATCAAGCCAAAACCCTAATCCAAAAAGTAAAGTAAAAACACCGCTACCAATCATCCCGATCGTCAAAAAAACCCTAAGATCAATCCGATCTCCTATGTGACCTGAGAAGTACATACCAATCGCGTAAGCTGATAGGAACGACAGATCGAGCTCGCCGAGACGGTGGGGGCCGCGAGCAGAGTTGAACGGCGGCCATCCGGTTTGAGGTGAGATGGGATTTGATGGATTGGGATCAGGACCGAGGACGGATTTGACAATGCTGGGCGGTTTCCGGGAGGCGTGGAAGGCGGAGTAGGCGAGGAATGTGATGAAAACGGTGGCGAATTGGTGGAAAGTGAGGGTCTTTTGTGGTAGATTGAGTGTTGGAAAGAGGGAGAAGCCTGGTGGTGGCGATGGCGGTGGATCCAGGGTTAGGGTTTTTGGATTTTTCATTAAGATTAAAATTATTACAAGATTGAAAGCATCAAGTTGCAGAGGAACGAGATCGGAGAAAAACTTGGTGGGGGTTGTGGGTTAGATTTTAAGTTTCTGGTACAGGGGAGGGAAAGAGGGAAGAAGTGATTCTTGATTTTGCAGATTTTAGACTTTAAAGTTGACTTTTCTTTTGACCAACTTTGACTTCGGGGGTAATAACACATTTTTAATTAGAATAGCTTAATCTGAGCAAAAATGACAATTGCACTTCTACATAGCTTGGCTATCTAACAGTGGCAACATGATATGAAATCTAATTTCTTTTATAAATCATGGTAAGAATGAATGGTTTTTATAACCATTGCTTTCAGATTACGATACTTTAAGTTGTATGTATAAACTCTTATGTTTAAATGTTAACCTGGTGTTAAAATTCAGATATATAGTGTGGTTGACTTATTTGTTATAAAAAAAATCTTCTTCCAGCTTTATAGAATCACTTTAAATAATAACTTGGAAGATAGATATATACCATTTATAGGCAAAAATGCATTTCTCTTAAATACCAAGTAATATATGTTAATAGATTAGAAGAATGTTAATATTCCATAATTAATTCATAGTCCTAAGGGACTAATTTTATCCTTTGGATCAATATCATCAATGGTCCAGATTAAATTTTAAAAATTTGGGCAGAGTGGCATTTTCGTAATTTTTCGTAATTCACATGTGATGCTTTTACAAATCACATGTGATTGTATACTGAATCACCTGTGATTGAATATTAAAATTTCAGGACTATATTTTTTAAATGGACTTTATTGAACACAACTCTATATTTTAATAACTAAACTTTATATATTTAAGAAAATCAAAGTCAATATAATTTTTTTAAAAGTCAATGCCAATACAAATTAACTTAATTATTAAAAAAAATACTTTCATAACTTTTTTTCCAATTATGGAGATCAAAAAAGTAAAGAAAAAAGAAAAAAGATAAAGAAAATATATATGTCACCAAACGAAAAATATCCGTTGTCACTGTATTACATTAATACCATACTCCCTACGTCTTGAAAACAGACATGTTAACGAGTACAAATTATTCGTTGCCGCCGCGTTACGCGGGTATCATGCTAGTGTGTGTGGGGGTGTGGGGGTGTGTGTGTGTGTGTATTAGATCTAGCGGTCATAATTTACCTATTGTAATTCATGGTCGTTGCAATTCATGGTTGGACAATAAATAAAATGAAGGACCAAATGTAAACCATCCGATCAAATCAAATGAAGGACTATGATTAAGTCTCTTATTCTCACTTAAATATTTATTCTCATTTGAACCTCTCACTATATATATATAGGGTAAGGTTTCATATAATCTCACCCTTAAACATAGATCTTAAAGGCCAAATCTCAACCATTCACATTTAAAGGACAAAAGAGGAATTGACAATTTCAAATAGAGACTCACGCGCCTCCCTCAATAACCCAACATCTTTCGTTTTTTTATTTTTATATTTACCCCTTAAATCTTTAAATATCCATAACTATTTTAATTTTGAGAAATTGAGCAAAAAATTATAACAATCTACTCATTTTTTTAATCTTATTTCAAACAAGACCACTCTTTCCATATTTCTGAAATTTTATTTTGTATATGCAAACCATATGAGAATGATATCAAAATATTACCATTTTGAATCATGTGAGTTTTTATCATTTACGGTAGTAAACATGTATATTTATATCATTTTCAGATGGGAGGAGTGTAGTTATATCATTTTCGGCTAGAAACATGTGTATTTATATCATTTTCGGCTGAAAATGAGTCTATTTTTATCAATTTCATCGAGATAATGTTATCATTTTGCATGTTCTATATTGTTATCATTTTCATGTGAAAAATGTTATCGTTTTTAACTAGAAATTATTATCATTTTCATCATTTTTGGCTGAAAATGATTCTATTTTTATCTGAATAATGTTATCATTTTGAATGTTGTATATTGTTATCATTTTCATCCGGAAAAATTATCATTTTCAACCGATAATTTTTTTATCATTTTCAGTTGCAAAAGTTGTCATTTTTTGCTGGACGAGACTTAGAGAGAAAAAAAAGGAAGTGGTGTGATTTATGCGAGGGAGGGTTCCCATAATACCTGTTCTTCTATAGAACTTGACCATTGATTTAAAAAATCTAATGATCCAGATTTAGCATTTGGGATCTATATTTAAGCATAAGACATATATTGATCCAATATATATATAAAATTTATCATTTATTATTGTTATTAATAAATGAGGAGCAAAGCAGCATATACAAATTACAACATACAAATTTATAGAAGTTTAATACACGAGATCACAAAACGCATAAAAAAGTCCAATTTAAAAAAAAGGTTTTATGCGCACCACGCCTTAATAACTCGTCATTTGGCGCGTAAAGACGCGCCTTGGCGTGTGCCACACCTAACACTCACGCCTAGGCCATTTTTTAATAGCGGAGCTACGCCTCACGTTTTGACACCGTAATGACGCGCCTTTTAAAACACTACTCGTGTATAAAGGGATTGCTGATTTAAATTTTAAATATTTATGGTGTGAAACCCTAAATATATAATACAGTTATATATTGATAATAAATCAAGAAATTTTATGAGAATTGAAAGATTAAGAGAGAAAATGGATACACTCACATACTTACACCAATAGTTGTTAATTGAATTAGAAATTAAGAATTGACATGAGATCTGATAGTTGTTGGTATGTTGGTGAAAATTGTGCAACAAATTTGCGATAATAGGAGAATCAGAAATTAAGGTTTCTTTAAAAAATGATTTTGAATGAAAAGGGATCCGGTTAAAAAGTCAAGTAACCTTTTGTAATCAAAATCTGCACCCAACTAAAGATTCACGGCTTAAGGCTTTTAATGTAAAAAAACTCTTCATTCATTAACCATTTTAGAAAATAAAAGGAGTGATTAGTAGGAAAAAGTTCTAGAAGAGAAATGATAACATTATAATATATATTAAAGATTAAAGATGGCCTAAAAAATACATAGTTTAAAATGGGGTTTAGTTTCTCAAATTATACCAAAGTTGTCACATTTTGCAATTGTGTATACCCACCTTTAAAAACTACCATTTAATGTATCCATGTTTGAAAAACTAACATTTAGTGTATGGTAATCTGTGATAGAATGTTGTAGCAAGTCATTTCTTAAAAATAATAAAAATAAAATTAATATTAGTTTTAGTTATTAGTTTATTATTATATATTAATAAAACAAGAATGGATGGATGATTGTTTACAGAGCTATCATCGAGTTTGAGTTATTAATTTGTTACTAACAAAGCTATCATCTATTGTTCATCTTCATAAAAGGGGTTGCGATTTTAGGGTTTGCGGTGTGAGTTCATCGCATATTCATTAACATACGAGTTCATCATAGATGTGAGTTCTGATTTTGAGTTCATTGCAAATTCCTAGGCAATTAGGAAGCAGATATGTGATTTCCGACACCACCAACTTTGAGTTTGTCGCAGATTTTTAGGGTTCCGGTTTTATGTTCTTCGATTGTTGATGTTCAAGCAGGTCCGAACAAGGATCAATGGTTTACATATTTGCAATGATCGATGGGTTCTACATCATCATCGATTTAAGTTAAGTTAGATCTATTCATCATCAATGGTTTAATCGAGGCTTTCATACGATTCTTTATCTAGATCTGATATGATTAATGGAATGTTTAGGGTTTTCATCAAGTTTGTTCATACATTGAATGTTTAGAGTTTTTAGCGAGTTTCCGAGTCAGATTCATTGAGTTTGTTCAGATTTATCGAATGTTTAGGGTTTCAATTTTGTTTACCAATTTTCGGATTCCAATTTTGGATTCAATTTAGATTTATGGTGTTTCGACTCAGTTGTTCTCTTCATGTTCATCTTCACCATCTTCATCATAAGATCATAAGATCGTCTTCATGCTCATCTTCTTAAAATGAAACAAAAAATAATAAAGTTACAGGTTACCTGCTAAGCAAGTAAATGAATACCCTAAATGTTAGTTTTTCAAACGTGGATACAATAAATGGCAGTTTTTTAAGCTAGGTATATACGATAGCAAAATGTGACAATTTCTGTACACTTTCAGAAATTAAACACTTTAAAATAATACAATTAATGTAACGTCTCATTAGTAAACGTGTCATTGTTAAGCCTATTTTTAATACATTGTTAACTTGTAAAAATATGTAATAATGGAAACTAATTAAGAGTAAATAAGAAAAGTAATAATTAATGACAATTTCTTTAAAAGCGAATAATTATTTTTTGACAAACTAAAATAATATAGTGGACAATAATATTGAAATTGAGAAAGTATATTTTTGTCTTGGTTTGCTAAAAACAATGGTTTTGATTCATGGTTCTGAGAGTTAGGTTTGGTCATTACAGACCCGAATTCCTTGTGTTTTTGGTTCCTGATAATTTTGAATGAGCGAAACTATTCTTTATCCTAATATTGTTTAATTTTAATTTCTAATTATTTAAAATATTAAAAACAATATAATAATTACTCTCTCCTAATCTACTTTCCTAACATACACTTTCTCTTGTATATATCTAGATCGGTCTCCCTCTAGCAAATCTCTCTTTCCCTCTCACACTCCGGCCACCACTCTACCACTACTACCCACGATTACATATTGGCCACCACCCAGCGCCACCTTCTTCATCCAAAAACCACTCTTGGCAAACTCCACAATTTCACCTCTCACCCTTTCCCGCATCGCTACCTCCTTCAGTACTAAAACCACCATCGTCGCCATCTCCGACATTGAAAACAATGCCACCGCTACTCTATCGTCAACCATCCTTCCACTCGTATCTCTTCTCTCTACTTCTATGTGTATGTTTAGATCCCTATCTCACTACACTCTAAATCTCTTCCCCTCTTTATAGGGTTTTTAGATTTAGGTTCTTCAAAATTGGGTTTCCTGCGATTGTGTGTTTAGGTTCATGTTGTAATTTGTGCGAGTCTATGTGTATTTTAGTATTTATAAAAAAGTAGTTTACTCGAGTAACGCACAAATATTACACTAGTTAAGTATATTGTTTGGTGAATACTAACACAATGACCAAAAAACAAATTAAAAAGAAGAGAAATACACTTTAATAAAGAAATAATAATGAAATGTGTCTTGCTAAATTGAAGTATGATTTTACAATTTTACTCAAATTAGTTAAATGAAGTTTTTACTCCGAAAGTCAGAAGTCTGTTCCAGCTCGAAAAAAATTGAAATCAATTGACATGGAGTATAAAACTCAATGAGCAATCAATCTAACATATCTTATTACTGTTTCCGCTAATTTTACATTTCATATATCGTCTAGTTACAGTCTTAAACTCTTAATGATCAGATCTATCCAACAATCTACCTCGGCATAAAGCCGGTAATCTACCTTGGTATACTAGTGGATACTATTTTGCCATAGTCGCATAGACTAGAAACTAACACTATTGCTTACCACAGTTACGATAGAATATGTTTAGTATTGTCTCACATTAAACAAGTGTGACTTTGTAATGTGATTAATAAGGTCATCGGTTACTCTACTCATAGGTAATGGGTTAGCCAACTGGTTTTGAGTTGAAACTCCACAAACTTACGTTGTATTAGAGTTAGGTCCACCTAGGGGTGTAAACGAGTAGAGCTTTTATCGAGTAACTCGAGCTCGGCTCGTTCGAGTCGAACTTTATCGAGCTTGAGTTCGAGTTCGAGCCTAAAAAACGAGCTCGAATTATTTAACTAGTCGAGCTCGAGCTTTTCGAGCTTTGTATAGTATATGTATATTTATATATGATGGGCTAATATTAAAAAGAAGTACTTATTGAAACAAAGCTATTTTATACACGTACTATTTATTATAAGTAATTACTAAACAATCATTAATTTCAGATTTTACTTATATTGAATAATTTGGTTTGTGAATTTAATGTTTTATATTATTTCGAGCCGAGCTCAAGCTAATAATGTACCCTGTCGAGCCGAGCTCAAGCTTCAAGTATAAAAGCTCGTCGAGCTATCAAGCCGAGCTCGAACTTAACATAAAATTTCGAGCCGAGCTCAAGCCCTGTCGAACTCAATCTTGATTCGACTCGTTTACACCCATAGGTCCACATGTGGTCGGCCAAACGGTCACACACACTCTATATAACCATTAATCCATAAGTATCTACGTGTTATGCGCAAAGAACATCGCACGTGAGGGGGCGTGTTGAATATTGTCTCATACCGGACGATAAGACTTTGTAATATGCTTAATAAGGATCATGAATTACCCCACTCATTTCTAATTGGTTGAGTTAGAACCCTACAAACTTAAATTAATTTCAGTATGTCACTGCTTAAATAGTAATAATTTAATACCTTTATTACTTTACTAGGTTGCTTTATTACAAATTAATACTTTCCAAATCTCCTAATTGTTAATCATACCCAAGGTTTCACTATACTCTTGCCATTTTAAGGGAATTAAAAAAAATACATTTATCATCCTTAATTACCTTGCAACTATCATTTTACTATCTTGTACCAATATGGCAATATTTAATGGCTGCGCAATCAGTTGTATAGCTGCCCATTTTATCTTTACTTGTTATTTAGTTAATAACAAGTTGGCTATCATCCGCGGGAAAAATAATGATCAATAATATTAAATGTTAATACTTGAAATAAGGTAGAAAAATATATACAATTAGAATGGGATATATACTAATTTTTTTTCAAAAAATTCATACTGCATTCGCATCGTTTGATTCGAACTCAAATATATACCGGATATCAACATAACATATAGCTATTAATCTTCACATTCAAGGAAAGATTTTCACAAAAAAAGTGAAAAAACCTTTCGCGAAGCCATTCTAGTTTTTTCATAGAAATTAAACTTCAAAATAAATATATTGTATAAAATATAGGGTTTAGTTCACCAAAATGTATCTAACTTATCACGTTTTGCTATTGTGTGTATCAGTCTTTAAAATTTTTTATTATGTGTATCGGACATTTAATTTGTCGCTATTATGTGTATTTAACTTTCTTTTATACTAAACTTATATTTTTTTCTTCTTTATGTATCCAAAATACAAACAATAGCAACAAATTAAAAGTTTGATACACACAATAGAAAATTTTAATGTTCGATCCACACAATAGCAAAACATGACATGTTAAATACTTTATGGTGAACTAAACCCTAAAATATAATGTATTAAATAACAAAACTTAAAATCTATTCTCTATAAGAAAAGTTTAATTAGAGTACTTTACAAAGCAACAAGTAAGGTATTGTAGTTAAAAAAACAACAAAAAAATGAGTGGGATGAGATTTGAACCCATGCGCTAAGCTTTCTAGGTGAGATAACTTACCACTCAGTCTACTTAGCCTTCATGTAAATTTTTATACTTTGCTCGTTGCACTAAAAAACAAAAAAGTTACTAATGTTATATATTATAATATAATATTTTTCTATTTTTTACTGTTCACATCTTTATAATATATTAGTAGATATTGGCCTAAATCACCTTCTCTCTTTACTGTCGTAATATCGATAGTGTAGGAATTACCTCTTTACAAGAAAAGCTAGTATGAGACTTAATAGTCGTCGTCCTAGCTTTGTCATAAGAATGACACAACTAATATACTCTTTATGGCGAAAAATCATTATCAACCAAGTTTCAAGGACGTTTATTAGTGGCGCTTTAACGTTTTTGTAACCATAAAATCCACCCAAGTTTCGTTATTGTCCCACTCTTATGAAAATTTTAATAACTAGTTAAAACGAGCAACTTAAATAGAATACTTGTGAAACTTTATGATTATTTAGTAACATTTCTCTTGAAAAAACATGTTCCCCTTTTGTTTGTTGCTTAGAAAGTTGCAATTAGACAATGATTCTGCAACTCCCACACTACGAGTCTCCCACCCCTAATCTTAACAACAAGTCGACAACAAGTCACCCCCTCCCGGGCAACATTCTTCTTCAGCCTTGACGGCCTTAGTCATCTTGTCTTCATCGACAGCGACTCACTTCTTTACTAACAACCGGTTTACTTAAAGATAGCATTAACCTTCTGTAACTCTAATAGCTACCGAAACATGTGATTTTAGAAATCACATCCAAATGATTGTTTTGCCTCAGTTCATCTACTTTTATATTTATTTTTATTATATTATTTTTTATTTCAAATGCAATTCGTAAATTTGTGCTTCAACTCATCTCCTTTTTATATGATCTTTTGTTTTCAAACGCAAAATATATTATTGTTTTAGTGACTGTTTTTTATGAATTGATTTTTGTGAATTTTGTTTTCAAATGCAGCACATATGGAGTCAAAATACAGTGACCTTAAATTCAAAATCAAAAAGATAATTTAAAAATGATAGACTGGATTTGAGTTAATCTTTTAAGATGATGTTGATAGTACACTCTTTATACCTTACTCATAGTGTCACACAGTATAATTTTTAATGCCACACCGATCATAATTATATACTGACAACACATCAAGAAGTCAAACAAAAAAAGGATGCTATGATCCTAACTTATTTTTCAAAAGGACATGTTCGGTTTTTAGTTAGCTATTTTTTCCCAACACCTTAATTTATTTTTATATGGCACTCTACTCTCTTTAGAAGACAAAAATTGATCAATAAAATCATCTGCATGCATAAACTTATGTGTTGTTTGTTTTTAAAGACATAAGCTGAAAAGGTCTTATTTCACATATGCGAAGGTCTTATTAGATAAGCTAAAGTTTAGAAGATCTTATGATTCGAAGATCTGCGAAGAAAAGATTGTTGTTTTTTTAATTTTAAGAAATGTCTTATTTATTGTAACGTTGTAATTTTAAACTAAATTCAACATTTTGAGTGAAATTATTAAATATCTAGGTTTAAAACATTAATTTACAATATTCAAAACATTAATATCCAAAATCCAAAACATAAAATTCAAAAAAAATTGTTACACAATTTACTTAATTAAAATAACAAATCTCGAAAACTCAACTTGAGC
>JAUEJL010101459.1:0-13220 GCA_032274825.1 Drosophyllum lusitanicum
GGAAAGAGAATTAGTGGATTCCACATGTCATCTTGTGGTGAGTAGGAGGATGAAGTAGGAAGAAATAGTAGGAGGATGTATCATTTTTCTTGTTTTTAGTCGTGTAGAAACTTCGTGATGATTTTAATTCATAATAGGGAAAAGGAAAGCACCTATCTTAGGTGCTTCCAAACTCACAAACACTTAGATAGTTAAATGAGTAAATGATGAAATGACTAACATACCCCTCATTTTAATTATTTGTGAGTGTGAAAGCGCCTAAGATAGGTACTGCTAGAAGCATATATCTTATCCCCATCATAATAATCTGTTCATATAAAATAAAGTCCAAGGCAACCCAATTCGCCAAGGCCCCTCAAGAAAGGATGTTTGTTACGCAGATTTTTCCTTACATTTATCTAGCAACCTAGTATTTACAATTAAAAGGTTTTGAAGTTGAAATTATGTTGAGAACATGTTTTTATGAAATAATAAGTAATTTTATATCTTAAACTAGATGACGTGATAATATTCTCGATTTCAGTAAAACAAAAAAATATCATACCTGAAAATAAAACCTTCGGGTATAGAAATTCTTTTGACTTCTTGGTTCTTGAAAACTATGTAAGAATTTAAAGAGCCATGATTTTTCATCCAAAGCACCTTGAACCTTATATGGATTTTGAGATGCTTGCGGTGTTTTTGTCCAAACCTAATTTCTCGGTGATATTTATATCTTTTAGAAGGGTATATTGGGACAAAAACGAAAATAATGAGAAATCTTGATAATGATTCTGCACCACTACAATGTGATAAGGTTCTAGTGTGGCATATGCTTCTCTAAGTTTATGTGTATCTCTTGGTAACACTTTTATTTCTATGAACTTTGTTTGACCATGTACTGAAAGAAGGTATGTCATTGACCAGAAAAGTCAAACTTGGTACTAATAAGAAAAGTCATACCATCTTCGACCCTTAACCTATCGTTACCTTCAAACTTTAGAAGTGATTAAGATTGTCTTGGTTAAAGCATGCTGATGATTAACATCATAGAAGTGGTAAAATGGGTGGACGGGATGGGTCAAAATGGGTAATTTTTTGTTCCCCGTCAGGTCAGGTTGGTTGACACGAAACACTCTTCTAAAAGAATTAATTTCTTATTATAAAAATCAGTTTGCCGATTACATAAGTTATTCTTTTTTTGAATAATCCAAGTTTTTGTATAAAATGTTTTAGGTGGTTATGTAAATTAAAGAAACACTCTGGCCAACTTTCGATCTGTTCAACCCATTTGACCATTTCTTTTGTAGCTAATCTTTTTTTAGTTCTACTCGTTTTAAACTTCTGATGTAAAAATAACATGAATCAACCCATTTACAACTTTACAAGTAGACAAGTCGAATCTGCCATCTCCAATAATCGTTTTATCATTAAAGACATTTGTGCAGAGTTTTTCCTTCGCATCTAGCTAGCAACCTGCACTTAGATACCGTCTTTTTTTCTTGATATGTTTTTCTTTTCACGGATTTTGACAGTTGTTTCTTTAATTTTTTGTTTAACTTGAAAAGGCAAAGCAGTGAAGACTGAAGGACTAAGATCAGAGATTTACAGTGTTGATATTGATGTATTTACATCCATGATTGCAGAACACCAAGGTGATATAGCAGCTTGTAGATAATAAGAATGGATGAGTATTTACTCAGATGTTATAGAAAGGATTAGACTTTTTTGCCCTCATGGCTGTCAGTGGTAGTGAAGTGAGTTGTGTTTTTCTTTCCAATAAACATGGGCAAATCCGGTATTAGCTTTTCCATAAAGACAACTTTTGGTTAGCCTTCATACAATGTTTAGAATTGATTGTTGCATCATTTGGCGTCTACAATATCGCTTCTTCATCGTGTCAAACAAGTAAGTTGGGCGATGATTATGACGTTTGCGAGATGATAGTATAATAGTTTGAGATATGAAATCCATGGTGAAACATGATTTCTAACTCTAGGTTTTGCGATTTTCCTTCTCTATGTTAACCGTAAGAGTGTAAGACTAGTCAATCCGGCCAGACTCTCAAATGGTGTTATGACACTTTATCCCTAACTTGATTGTTGTAAAAGGAACTATTCTACATGGTTGTTAAAATCTTTATCATTTATAGATGAAAAAGAAAACAAAAACAAGAAAATAGTATTGCAATAACAAAAAAAAAGTATAAGAACAAAAGATAGCCCATTAACAAGAGTGAGCCCTATCCAAAAAAAGAAAAAGAAAAAGAAAAAGAAAAAATTACTATAAATATTTTCTTCCTTCAGTGATTCAGTCTGTTCTTTCGTTGTTACCCTTTTCTATGCAAGTGGTTGGCGGGTTAGAAACTGGTATAGTCAATTTACTCAAGATCAAGTCAAAGTTGGTCAAAGCAGGTCGAGTTCGGCTATTCTAGATTTCTAGGTCGATTTGGTTCCGATGTTTGGACTATATACAAGTGCAAGGGGTTTTGGTTTTGCTAGTAAAGATCGATGATCGGTTCTCCTAGGTTTAGGTTGGGTTGAAGAGACCACGGTAGGTTGAAGAGTCGAGCCATAATGAATTTGAAGATCTTGTTCACGTTGATGTTGTGGGTCGAGCTCGAGAAAAACAGTGTCGCTCTCATAACCTTTGCATATGCCCGTGCCTGCAAAATCATTGAGAACTTATACGTATTATAAGCGTAAAATACGTGTCTTAATTACACGCCTAAAAAAGATGATTAAAATTAAAGGTGAAAATTATGAAAAAACAATAAGTGAGACATGTCAATCATTTTATTAGACATATATATCACATTACTCTATTTATTTAAATTCATAATAATAATTGAGGAAAGAGAAAAACAATCCGGTCATTAAAAGAAATATAAAAATGATTAATTAGTAATATAAATCAAAACTAAAATCTTGTATTATTATATATTTGTAGGAAGAAAACAAAACAACAAATGTAGATCAAAAGCTTAACAAAAAGAATATTGGGTTCATTTTATAGTATTGTTATAATAATAAATTAAGGGGCAATTAATGGAGCATCTTGATATTATTATTAATTATTCCTTTTCAATCAAGATTTATCTTACCCTTCTAGATATACTTCCTCTTAATTTTATTATATTGCATATTTTAGAAACATGATGACTCGTTGTTGCCTGTGTTTTTTATTTTTCTTTTCATTACTCATTTCTTGGTAAAACACATGTAGTGTAAAATATAGGAGCCTCTTTTCCTTCTGCCCAGCTCCCCGAAAACAACGTTCGACTTGCACCAAAGGCTTGTTCAAATTCATTTCAACGCTTATGCGTGCAAATTTTCCCCTTTCTGGCTGTATGTTCGTCGACTCGCACTTACTCTTCTTTCTTTAAAAAAATGTGATGTATATAACATTGATTACAGATATATAAATAGTTATGTGATATTTTATGAAAGAGTTTATAGCTAGCGATATCCAGTGTATTAAGTCTTTCTTAAATTTGTGCGTTCAGATTTGATAGTGAACAAAAAATATGCAAACGAAGATAATACTGCAATTTTAGAAGAAAAAAATAATAAGTATTGTACAAAATTCGAAAAGGATTGAAAAAATTATAATCACTAATTCATGTTTTAACATGTATGAAAAATGTATGGGTTAGGATCCTCTCATGTTTGGGTCAAACATGGCTGGTCATGTTCTCTCACAAGCATGAATGGACCCTACAAAGGGGATTATTTTTTACTAAAATAAGGGACTCGGTATCATATTTATAAGAGAACATGATCGATGGTTTCCTCTAAATTTTATATAAAATATAGAATGGAGGTGTCATTATTAGATTGAATTTGATATTTCACATGAATTGATATTGAATACTAAATGAACCAAGTAGTTAGAAGAATTAATTTACACTTGTATCTCTCTTTGATCTTATATCTTAAAGTTTCATCATTTTCTACATACTATCTTTATGAAATAAAATTAAAGACTATAAATCAAATTAAATTTTACTAATACAATATAGATATAGATATATATATATATATATTACTATACCTGAGTCACAATGGTCCATTGTAGGTCTGGTGGTAGCCTTACAAAATCATCAAACTTGGTCCCTATCAATATAGGAATTGCAGTCTGCATGCAACAATTTAATTTAAAGTATTTCCTGACAATTATTTTTAATCATAAAAATTTCAAACAAAAATAAATTGTGAAAAGGCCAAAAAAAAAAACAGTGACAAGTCTATGCACCTGACCTGACCTGACGAGCTATATCTTGTAAAGATGAAGATCAACAACCCAAGATGTGTGAAATTATTCCCCACCCAATCCTTTATTTATTATTTATATTATTTAAAATTACAATAAAAACAAATATTTTTTCATACCTTATTCCATTTTCTTGCTTGCATATACCATCCTAGCACACTGAAAATTAAATTAAAAAATAATAAAAACAGATAATTAGTTAAGAAAAACTTAATTGTTCTTCATATTGAAAAATAAAAAAATTAATTAAAGAAATAAATGTTTTACTTGTGGAGGGTGCATCGGCTTGTTAGATCAAACATAAACAATATTGCCACTGCGTCTTTGCATGCAATTGGAACTTGATCGTTCGACCTCTTATCACCTGCATTTTTTATTTTTAATAAAATTCTTAGTTTTTTTTTTTGAAAAAAAGAAAGTTAAATGGAATTTAATTTAAATAAATAACAAAAAAGTAATATTAATTACCTCCAACGTCCCATATACTAAAAGCAATTCTTGCTCCACCAAACGACATCGTTTTGTCCATTAGATTCAATCCAGCCATCTCCAAGCTTTGATTCTCTTGTACATCTCCAACGTATTTAATCTTTGATAATATCGAAAAAAAAGAACGTTTTAATTATTTAATTATACCTAGAAAAATGGAATTTTCGTTAACCAAGTAATAAAACTAATTAAAATATACCCGTAATTTTTATATAACTTTTTTTCCATATTTAATCGTGAAAAAGTACAAAACGCAAATTTTAGGATTTTAATGTTTCTCAAAATTCGAAATTTAGCCAACCCGATAATTAATTGAATTAAAATATAAAATACCCACAATCCCTAGAAAACATTTCTCTATTTTCTTGTCCATATTTGATCTTAAAAGAAACAAAAATATTATAGAAAGTTACAAATTAAAACGTTATTTTTCATTATTGGGAATTTCATCAACTAGCACCAGAACAAATATAATTAAAAAAAAGAAAACAATACGCATGATCCAATTAAATATTTCACTAGTTTCTTGTTCATATATAATCTTTAAAAAAACCAAAAAAAAGAAGGAATTTTTAAAAATAAATTTTTTAAAAAGTCATCAAAACTCATTTAAGTCAATTAAAATACACAACACCCATCATTTATTCTACTCTTTTTAAAAAGAAAAAATAAATAAAAATAAAAAAGTAAACTCACCATGAAACTTGTTTTTCCAATTTGGCAATCACCCAACAAACTAATCTTGAGAGTAACCAAATCTGAATCTGTATCATATCCGTTGCAGGTAGCGATGGGGTCTTCCAGGTCTAACGATTCGATTTCGTCGGCCGGAGAAGATGGCCGGCGAGACAATCTCCGGTACCGGACCGGTTTCCCCAGAGAACAAGCAAGCAATCTATCCCAGATGAATCTCAAGATTTGTCGAAAAACCGAGACTTTTTGGAGCAGAACACTCCACCGGACGTCTAGCCGGACGATTCTCCGGCCGATTTGAGTCATCTTTCCGGTGGCTTCTCGTAATCTTGATCCATGAAAGTACAAACTTCCTTCTTGGTGTCTCATAGTATGTGTGTGTGTAATTTGTGTGTGTGATTGCGTGTTTTGTTGATATATATGGGTAGGACTTGAGAGGTGTTGACGGTTGACCTGGACTCGTGTGTTTTTCTATGACAAATTAGTCCAGAAGGCCGGCTTCTTGTTTTAGACGAAGTGAGGGTATTTCCGTAATTTCAGTTGGTGCCCAACCTTTCATATATATTCAGGATTTTTTATATTTTCTTGTTTTAATCTTAAAGCTCGAGTTTAAAGATTAATGTTCTTATCGACACAGGAGTACCAAGTACGTCATTAAAGGGGTAAAAATGTCTTTTTAAAATTGACATAAAGTTTGATATATATGGTAGAGAATAGACTTTAAACCTATTATGTTTAGGAAGTGATCGACCAAATTAGATTGAGATGGAGCAGAGGTTGTAGCTCCAAATTATATTTTAAAAATTAGGTGTTTTGTAAAACAGTTTGGGTTGAAGCTAGAAAATGCGAACAGTCGTAAAAAGATATATAAATAACAAAATAAATTATCAAAGTTAATTGTTTAGGGGTGATATGTTATTCTTAATTACTCGCAATCTCAATCCTTGTTTAGAGATGACAACGAGGTTGGGGATATTGAAAACAAGCGTTCTTTGACCATCCTAAACATTGAAATTCAAAGGATGATTTGAATTTTCAACCTATTCGGGACCTAAATATTTTAATTTGAACCAAAGACTAAGAAATTCCTTGCATGCACTGTTGGTGTTGATGATACTGGATCATACTGAGGGGTCGAATCACCTTGGACCTCAGTGTCTACATCTTTATCAGTGTTGACAGGGGAATTGGATGCCGTGTACCTCATGAATTCCTTACATACACTATGTGTCTTCATTACATTAACATCTATTCTTAACAAAAATCAGACCTAAATATTTTGATTTGAACCAAAGACTCAAGAATTCCTTGCATACACATTGTGTCTTCATTACATTCACATCTATTCTTAACCAAAACCGTAGATTTTGAGGTCGCGGCGAAAAGAGAGAAAGAGAGAGAGAGAGAGAGCGTAGGACGTCGGAGGTCGCGGCAGGGCTTCGGTCAAGGTGGCGAGGCATCTAGCACCAAGGCAAGGCCCCAGTTTGACCGTTGTTGTTGGTTGTTTAAAACATATTTTGAAACGATAACGCTCCTGTTTGTGTAACTGAATTACTTTTACTGTACGTTTTTACATCCGGATAATATATTATGTAACATGTTATAATATTTGGGAGATACAAAAGCAATCTTAAAGCCAAGTACAAAAATACTCAAATCAGTGGAAACTTGTGTCAAAATTAAGTATATAAAAACCAAAATCGATTCATTATCAAACCAAATCTACGAAACAACTTGTGAAGGGAAAATCGAAGAGAAACCACAGTCAATCATCATGTTCATCTTGGATCTGAAAAAGGAATAAAAAAGCCACTTTGATTGTACCAATGGTGGTTTTCCCAGCAAACGACAGAGGTGTAGGTTGAGGTGGTTATGGCGAGATAAGTAGAGGTATTGAGATATAAAAACAACTTGTGAATAAAAATACAAATCGATTCTTCTTGTTATTGTTGTCGCCAAAAAGATATAGGGAGAGAAAGAGACAGAGACGAGACATGGAGACGACAATGGAGCTCCAGGCTATGGCTAGTATACAGGATGATGGTGGATGTGGCAATGTGTAGGTTGTCTATGTAAAATTCACTGTAGCTAATGTGAGAGGAAGGGTGGCATAACAAAGAGTCTCTTTTCTCATTGGTGCATAGATAATGAGGATGACAAGGGAAAGGGGTGATGAACAATGTCGACGATAGTCTAGACGACGACCACATATCTAGAAAAGGAGGTAGGTTGGTGCAAATATATCAATTTAGTGAGAGGGAGAGAGAGAAAAGGAATGATTGAGGACGAATATATAGTCTGGTGAGACTAAGGTTGCGTTTGGTATAGAGAATGGAATTACAGAGAAAGGAAATTAGTCTAAAGAATGAGAATTGACACTTTTGTTTAATAGTATGGAGATTTCATCAGAGAAATATAACAGGTAATCATTTCTCTTATTTGGTACAATAGAAAATTCAATTGAGAATTGCATCAAATTTCTCATTTGCATTCATAATTTTTCCACCAACCAAGATTCATAGACTAGAAATTTCAGATTTCACAAATTGAAAGCAAAATTTCAGAGTTCACAAATTGAAAGAAAATTTTCAAACTTCACATATAGATAGAGCGAGACACAGAGAAATAAAGAATGCGAGACACGGAGAAAACGCAAGAGAAAAAGAAAGTACTACCTTTGCCGGAGTTTCAAGGGTCTACCACCGCCGAGTCCTGGTTTCCGGTTTTTAGAGAATGAATTCTAACATGGTGAGTGTGAGATAGAGAGAGTGTGTCGTACATACCTTTCTCTTGTTCACCGCTGCATAACCCTAGTCATCAGTTTGTGGTTTTTGATTTGTGGTTTGTCATTGAAGAGGGTGAGTGCAAGACAAAGAGATAGAGTGACAGAGAGCGAGGAGCAATTGCCGAGCTGTCGCCAGTCGAAGAAGACGGCAAGAACAGGGACGTCTTTCTCACGAAGGGAAGAAGGAAAAGTTTATTTGAGAACCGTTTTTATTGCGAGAACCAATCTTAGCCGTCCAATTTCCCTCCTTCAATTGGATTGTCCACCCATGAATTCCTTACATACATCTTGTCACACTCAATCCCCCACGCTCTTCATCCAAGAATTCCATTATACAAAATGAACGGCTAAGATTGGTTCTCGCGGTTCTCACTCTAATATTGGTTCTCAACGGAACCTTCCTATATATATATATATTGAGAATCGCGAGAACCAATATTAGTTGTTCAATTGGTAAGTGGAATTCATGGACGAAGAGTGTGGGGGGATTAGGTGTGGCAAGGTGCATATAAGAAATTCATGTGTGAGTAATCTAATTGAAGGAGGGGGAATTGAACGGCTAAGATTGGTTCTCGCAATAAAAACGGTTCTCAAATAAACTTTTCAATATATATATATATATAGCGGATGGTTCAAACGAGAACTGTTTTTCGTGCGAGAACCAATCTTGGTCATTCAAGTGGTAGGTGGAATTCATGGATGAAGAGCATGGGAGAATTGAGTGTGACAAGATGCATGTAAGGAATTCATGGGTGGGCAATCCAATTGAAGGAAGAGGAATTGGACGGTTAAGATTGATTCTCGTATAAAAAACAGTTATTGTTTAAACTTTTTCATATATATATATATATATATATATATTTGTAAGAAAGCAAAAACCCATCTTCACAAAACACAAATGGACCAAGAAAACATGATTGTATCTTGAGGGAAAAGAAAGAAAGAAAGCAGGCAATAAGATCTATAGCTTTATTAGTACAAGCACAAGCACCTAATGAAATGCAAAAGTTTTTTCATAATGGCCTTCTATGTC
This sequence comes from Drosophyllum lusitanicum, assembly GCA_032274825.1. Lineage (NCBI taxonomy): Eukaryota > Viridiplantae > Streptophyta > Magnoliopsida > Caryophyllales > Drosophyllaceae > Drosophyllum > Drosophyllum lusitanicum. The sequence continues at coordinate 9,252 of JAUEJL010101459.1, forward strand.
TCTCTTTTTGCCCGTACCTCTTTTAAAGTAGCAAAACCCTTCCCTACATTCTAATTAATTGGATTTATGCTCTAATTATTTTCAACTCTAAATATTTTAAGGAAATATGTTGTATGTCATTATAGGGGTGCTCTTAATTTGAATTGAGCTCGATTCGGCTCGAGGACTTAATGTTAAGCCCGACGATCTTTCATACTCGTATCTCGAGCTTGACTTGTAGAAGATACATTATTAGCTCAAGCTTGATTTGAAAAACTCAAAATTATATAAAAACTAAATTATTCAAAATATAAATAAGACTCCAGGTTAAAGATATTTAATAATTAGTTTTTATAAAAAGTACCTATAAGATGTAGATTTGCTCCGATAAGTACTCATATTAAATGTATTTCGATATTAGTTTCTCATGAATACATATTATATAGATAAATATACACATATTATACAAGGCTTGAAAAGCTTGATAAAAACTCGAGCCGATCTCTTAAAAGCTCGAGCTTAACTCGCTAAATATTTCGAGCTTGTATTTTGGGTTTGAACTCAAATTCAAGCTAGATAAAGTTCGAATCGAACGAGCAGAGTTCGAGCTCGAATTATTCGATAAAAACTCGACTAATTTGCTGCAATATGTCATCTACATATCTCGGAATTGCTCTATAACATTGTTGTTAGGCGTATTTCAATTTTGTAAAAGATAAATTTGATATAAAATAAGATAATTTATTTTATCAGACAAATAAAACTGGACATTATGACACGTATGAAATGTAAATGCAAATCTCTATAAAACTATACAAGGGGATGAGTTGTGTATAACAATTATTTTACACATAAAAAAGATTATGACTTTTATGATCTTCCAAACTTATTATCAATTTTTCTTACATGTTTAACGGCATAATTATCCAAACAAACACTTATTGTTTTGTATAACAAATTATGGTTATGTTCAAATTACTCTAAGCAACACCCTAATATTTAGTTGACTAGCTCTTTTCTTTTTTCTTTTTTCTTTTTGACACTTTGCTAGCTCTTGTTCCTCTATTCATACATCCAAAGCGAACATGATTTTATCTTCAACACATTTAACATGTTTTTTTAAAAAACTATTGTATACACTAACTTTATTAGATCTCTCATTTTATTCCTCTTAATTCATTTTTATTGGATCTTATCAAGTGAAAAAGGTGCATGTTTCTGTGACATATATAATAAGATACTCACATCACCACTGAAAGAAGCAAAGAAGGTTCACAAAAGAATATGGAAAAAGAAAAGGAATATAAGATTCCAATATAGCCAAAGCATTGGGATTTGAGGGTGTATATAGTGTCAATGATTGAAAAAAAGGGGAGTGTTTTGTCATTAAGCAAAAGTGAAGGGAGGTAATTGTAACATAAGCCCATGAGGATAGGATCACTGAAACAGTGTTTAACTTATATATAAACAGACACGTGTCAACAACTAATTGATGGATCTGGACATAATAACAACGAACATTAGTTAAAAAAAGAATATCCAAAACACGCTTGTCACAAAAATGAATATAACAGTCTATTTCATTTTTTTAATCATCTTAAGTAAATCACTTTTAGCAACAAACTTGAATATTCTTTAAAAATCATGGATCACTTAGTTAACAAATTGGTTCAATCAAATGGTATTTAGCCTTAGCGATACAGATATATTGAAAAGGTATAATTTAATGTTGTGGGATCGAATCCCGTAATAAATAAAACGTGTAAATTTAAGAATATGATTAGTATGTGTTTGTTTTAGTTAATGGGATCCAAGAAGATAAGAAGGTAAAAGGTGAAGATTTGATTGGGAATATGCAAGTATGCAACCCATTTTTCTTCTTTGGATTTCAAAGAATAACAAGAAATTTGGATTTTCTAGGAGAAGTTGGATTTCTGCTCTAAAATCATGTTGAGAAGGTCTTGAAGATACATGCATTTGTTAGTTGTTTTATTTGGTCCCATGAGGGTGTTTTTAGTTTTGTTGCTATTTGATGTCGATACAAATCGGAAAGAGACTATTGAATGTTGTTTTCTTCAGTTTTAAACAATTTTTTCGATTCTGCTTTTAAAACTCGCAAAAGCGGCATACTAGTGGTATGACAGGATGTATGTGGTTGGTTCGGTCGTTAATAAAATTCTTGTTATATTTAATAAAAGATGCGAAGATTTTATTTATACTCCTTGTATTGTTCTTGGTTTTGTTAAACACAATTTGGCCAAAAAAGTTTAGCAATCGACTTATATAGAGTTTGACACAGCGTGGTCATATATCATTATGAAAAAAATAAACATTTATATTATGAAAATCTTATATGTCACAATGCTATTATTAAGAGAATTAATACATGGAAAAAAATCAATTTAGAAGCTATCTTTAATTATGTTTGATATAAAAGGATAACCATTTTCCTTTTTGACCAGGTGTGCTCTTTAAATATAATTATAAAAAATTAATAAGATTGATTTAGATCCACAATATTCACTTATTTTATTTTTTTAAACTACCTAACCAATTTAACTAATAAATAGAATTTTTATTTAAAATATATGTGTGTACTCCTTTGTTTATAAAAAATGAAATAGCTTTTTAGGGTATAGAACAATGTAAAATACTAAAAAGTGAAAGAAGAACCCTATTCTCCATTATTACAACAGCACAATTCCCTCAAGTGATTGCACAACACTTCAAACCTATGCTTTTTTGCCAGCATATATTTTCAACATTAACTTATAAATGTTCTTTTTCTTTTTTTGGGGGTAATTCTATGTATAACTAAATCACATATTTATAAAAAAATAAATGTTTTTGTGAGTTGTAAATCAGGTTACTAACTGTATACAATGAACAATATTTGTAAGTTGTATGTATTTTTTAGGTACAAATTAAAGTTAATTGCATACAATAGCAATATTGACAAAATTAATTGTATTTTCATGCATTTTGTTCTAAATTAGAACTTAATTTATGGAACTATATTTACGTTGTTACTTGTTACCATAAAGAACACATTTCACTTTCATTAACCGACTATATATATTTTTGGTTAACTTAGTGAAATAATATTTTCTTTTTTTGAACATAAGCTTGTTTTGGATGAATACTTTAGCTTTTAATGTAGAACTTATATGGCTTAAAACATTGGTTAATACGACAAGTAAATTTCTTCGCATTAATGAACATCATTACTATGTTAATTATCTCATTTGTCTTGATAAAAATACTACTAATATCTTTTATTTAGGTCGGTTTAAAATATAATTATTTACTTAATCTATTTTTTCTTGATTTTGATTTATGCATTTCCTAACTCATCGTACTTTTTAAATATTTAGACAAAAACTCTACATCTCTTGAAAGTTAAGTAATAAAAGTTGTTATACAATTGGTATAGTTGATTAGAACAATCAATTTTCTTAATTACATTATTTATATCTTCGATTATTTGAAATATATATTGTAGAATTGTTTGTTCAATGTTTAGCGATTAAACTTACATGTAACTTATTGTTTTTTAATTAATTCTTTCAATTAAGTATAAATCAATAATTTAGTTAAAACAATTCCTTTAATTTTTATCTTATTTGTTGCTAAATGGTGTTTAATTTTTAAAGAGGTTAAAAGCAGACATGTTTATAAAATAAGAGAAACAAATATAAATTGAGGGTATATTTGGTATGAAGTTTTTTGAAGCTTATTTAAGCCGGTAGCTTTTTGTTTAAAAAAAAAGGCTACAAATCATGTTCAGATAAAAAAGCTGAAGCTTTTTTTAAACAAAAAATATCTAAAACAAAAAGCTTAATGAAGTAGCTTTTAATTAAAACTAGCTTAAAGCTTTTTAGGGTTTAGTTCACGAAAATACATTCAACTTGTCACGTTTTGCTATTGTATGTATCGAACTTTAAGAACTTCTATTGTGTGTATCAAACATTTAATTTATCGCTATTATGT
>JAUEJL010101470.1:0-13219 GCA_032274825.1 Drosophyllum lusitanicum
ATTCATGGGTGGACAATCCAATTGAAGGAGGGGGAATTGGACGGCTAAGATTGGTTCTCGTACGAAAAACAGTTCTCATTTGAACTTTTACCATATTAACAAATATAGTTTATGTTATAAACATCTTATCAGTCTTTATCCAAACAATTTAAAAACAAATTCAAATCACCATCAACACATTTATAATTTTTCAAAACTGATTTCATTATGTAATCACTTAATAAATTTGTCATTACACCCTTGATTTTAACACATATGTCAAGATCTAAGAAATATATGTCAATGCTATCTCCTCTCTCTCCAATTTAGTTTAGAAACTATAATTTATGAATTGAAATTGTCTAATCAAACATTATCAATCATCTTCTGGTGGACTTTATTTTAATTTAAAATATGGGTCTTATTTCATATTTGTAAGAGATAATAACATGAGCTTTGACTACAATTTAAAGGAATCTTAGTATATAATGTATTTTTAAAATATAATCGATACACATATGACATATGTGACCTTTTACTATAATACTGGATTAGATACGCGTGTGATACACGGGTTGATTAAAAAAACAGCAAACATTAATAAAAAGATTAAATAATTATAAAACATGAATTGAATGAGCGTTTAAAAAATGTCGACACACGGAGTCAACATTCGGACCAGCGGTGAAACGTCGATCCAGAGAGGAGAGCAGATGTGACGGCAGAAATGTGAATAGAAAGATAATTAATTTTATTTTTTGTCCAAGTTATCGGATATGATATTTTGAAATATTATAAAGGGTAAATGTGATATTTGTAAATTAAGATAGACAAATACGATATTTTAGTGTTTAAGGAAGGCATATATGAAATTGTGTCTAATAATTTAGATTTAAATTAAAGTCAAAATCAAATCTAATTTACCTAGAAAAGTCAAAATTGGATTTTAATTGTTATCAAAATAGGCGGTTAAGATTGGATAATTTTTATCTAAATTTAATAGTTAGGATTATCTAATAGATTTTATTAAAATTAGTTTATTATTTATATTACTAGATTAAATGTCTGTATGATACATGTGTTGGTTTAAAAAAGAATAATTATTAAACATTAATAAAAAGATATTAAATAATTATAAAACGCTAATAAAATGAGAATTTAAAAAAAATAATAACAGATAGCGTTAACACTCAGACCAGCAGTGGAAACGTCGACACAAAAGGGAGTGCAGACATGACAACAGAAATGTAGTATAATGATACTAATAGACATGATTGTATTCCTTGTATAAGTTACCGATCAATATTGTTACTAATAGGGGCAATAAAGTTATTGGTTATAATTAAAAAGAATTTAAAATGATTATATAATATTTTTGAATGATAAAACTAAGAATTTTGGTTAAATACGATATTTAAAATATTATAATTTAAAATATTATAAGGAGTAAATATAATATTTGTAAATTAAAGTGAAAAAATACGATATTTTAAGGTTTAAGAAAGACATATATGAAATTATCTGTAAATAATTTTGGTTTAAATTAAAGTCAAAATTGAATTCAAATTTGACCAAAAAAAGTTAAAATTGGATTTTAATTTTTACCAAATGAATTATTAAGATGTGATAACTAAAATTTTTATCTAATCTAATGAGTAGGATTATATAATAGATTTTATTGTAGTTAGTTTTTTATTTAAATTAGAAAATTATTATTATTAGAAGATATTCAAATGTTATTGATTATATTACGAAATAGCGCTGCATCATTTACACCCTCGTTTGAAAATGTACATTTATTTTCTAATCTAACTATAAAAGAGTAACAAATTAGAATCAAGATAAAGAGATTGTTTGAACATTGTAGGTTAAGATAATTTGTTAAAAGTTTTACGTAACAAGCAATATTCAGGTTAATTGTCGCCGTAACCGTCGCAACCTGCGACATTTATAATCGTTTTAAATATCTGTATAAAATCTACCATAGTTACTGCTAGCTACATAGATCGTGTCAATCACTTAAGATGCAAACAAGACAACTTTTATTCGACTTTTTGTATATGTCAACGTTCAACTATCGATTCTATAATTTAGATTGAACTCAAAGTATAAAGAATTATTGTTCATTACTTAACACGGTTCTATTCACACTCTTGGGTTTCGGGGTGCAAGAAAAACACATGTTATTTGGTTAAACAATCGTACGTTATATATAGCACATTGATATGTTCGCCATACAAATCGTAAACGATGACTTGTACTTTACGCAATTTGTGTTGTACAATATTGGATGGTCAAATGGTCAAAGTACCTTGGCGGGAAAAGTGGGGGTTGGGTTTAACTGAAACTAGCTTTTAACGAAGAGGTGGAACTCCCTCTGATCATGCCGGTAGAACCGCTCATCACTTGAACCTTTTTCTTTAATTCCTAAACTACCCCTTATCCATCGCTTTCTTCTTCTTCTCTTTTTTAATCTTTTATTGTTTTTTTAATATCATTTTTTTAAATAATAATACCTGATGTGGACCCCGATTAAAACAAGTTGATTTGTCGCTAAATATAAAATATTAGAATCAAATATAAATTAATAGATCTTCAAAATAATATTTTGACTTTCTATGATTATTTAATAAATACGTTTTTACTTTTAGTGGTCAAATTTTACTTAATATTTAGTTCGCTCGGAGTACTTATTGTTTGTCTTAACTCAATTTGAACAGCGATTTTTTTTATTAACTGATTAGAGTAACTTAAATATATACAAGTAAGACGTGATTACGTAAAAAAATTATACAAGATTTTAGAGATCATCTTAAACACCACATACTCCACATCTAACTCAATATACAATTACATGTTTTATTCATATTCCAAAATTTCATATTATGTACGTCGAATATCAATCATTTGAAACATTTATAGTAATTGCATGTACTTGAATATTATCTAATAAAAAGATATTATAAGTAAACCTCATAGAAAATAATAGACATTTATAGTTATTTTATTCGAATTTAATAAAAAAGAAAACCATTGTAAATACAAAAATCCACAAAAAAACTTGAACATTTGTAACACCATTATGAGTTTTATTTAATCATAAAACCAAATAGTGTGATTTTAAATATTAATAAAATCAAACAAAAACAATCATTTAACCATTAAAATAAAACCAAAAACATTTATAAAATAAAAAATATGCAGTGCATATCCAATTATGACTTTCCTCATAGGCATCTTTCTCTTTCTGTGTCTTTATATATTATTAAATTAAATAATATTAATATATTCATTATTTATGGCAATTGGGTTTGTAAAAATTAGGAAAAATGGATATAGAGGAAAAAATAGAAAAGGGTAAAAGAGTAATTAAAGCATGCACGTCTCCAAGCTGTAGTGGGCTGTGTAGCAAAAACAAATTGTGGGGGTATTTTCAAAACATCAGCACCATCAATCTTCACACTCAGTGTGTGTGTTTTTGAGTGAATTTTTCTTTTACTTAAAAAGAAGAGATGATGCATAAAGTGTCCCACTTGTTTTTGTAAGTGTGTGTGTTTTTCACATACTCATTCAAACTCAAAACACACACACATACACCCTGGCCATAGAGCGCAACATTTTGTCTTTTTGTTTTCCAATTTTGTTTTTGTTGTTGTCGCTTTTGTCTTGCAGATAATTGAAATTATTTTTGCAACAAGAACGATTTAGAAGAAGAAGGGATATGATGATTTACCATGGTGTTCTTCTGTAGCTGATTCCGGAAACTCACTCTGTTTTCACGGTTTTTTTTGTTTCTTGGGTAATTTTCAATTTATTTCTTTAATTCTTTTGTTTTTTATGTTTCTTTTTTCCTGATTTAAACATTGAAATTGGGAATTTACAATATTAATCTGATTTTCAAGAACTATTTCAATTATTTTGAAAATAGATCACCATGAAACAAAGGTTTCATGAACTTCAAAAATATTGGTTTTGCTTGTTCAAAGATTTTTTTTTTCAGAAAAAAAAACGAACCCTTTTTTCAATTTTTAATGTTAATCTTGTTTTGGAGTAAGAATCACGATATTGTGTTCAATTTTATGTCTAGTTGATTCATATACTGACGTTAATTTAGGGCTTTTTTCTGTGTATATATTTATCTTTATGAATATAAGTTATTGATATGATAAAACTGTTTGTTTTTAATTCTTGAATATACTTCACCAATTAGATTGGATGAATTTAGTTGCAGTGATGAACAATTTCTGATATGGGGTTTTCAGGGCAGATGTAAAAATGGAAGCTTTTGAGGCTGCAAAAGTTGTGTACAATAGAATACTAGAAACAGAATCAGAAACTATAACCCGAAAAATAATCGGTTACATATACTTACTAGACCATGCTGACCGCGAGATGATTCGCCTAGCTTTCGGCCCTGATAATTTGATCCATAACTTGATACACAAAGCCAAAATCGAGCTCAATTTAAGCCCGCAGCCCGTTCCTTCACCTCCTATATCACCATCACTTCAATATGGCCATATTCTGCGTTCACATAGACCCTTTTCAACCCCATCAGCTTTACAGATCCCATCCCCAATGTTACACTATCCAAACATGATTCCTGATGATTGTAGGTATCAAAATCATGATCATTTCATAGGTTTAAACAATCAGTTCGAATCTTTTAGTCGAGAACTCACAAGTTTTTCGGAAAATTGTTACTCCCCTGATGGGAATTATAGTGTTAGAGGAAGAAGAGATGGAAATCAGATAAAGATTTGCCATTATTTCAATAAAGGGCATTGTAAACATGGCAATAACTGTAAGTTCTTTCATGGGCAATCTATGTCAGATTATAGTCCGAACGAGTTTTTTGATGATCAAGCTGCATTTTCGCCTGGTTCACTTGAAAAACTCGAGTTTGAGATCACAGAAATCTTGAAATCAAGAAGGGGTAATCCTATATCGATTGCTTCTTTGCCTATGATTTATTATGAAAGATATGGAAAGACCCTTCAAGCTGAAGGCTACCTAACCGAGAGCCAACGGCATGGTAAAGCTGGTTATAGTTTGACTAAGCTTCTTGCCCGTTTGAAAAACAGCATTCGGCTCATTGATAGGTTTGCTTGAATCTTTATAATTTATGTTATCCTTACTGTTATTTATTTTTTCTTTTTTCGAGTTTTAAACTTCGGTTTTGAGTAAGATTTGTGATGTTAAGTTGCAGACCTCATGGGCAACATGCAGTAGTTTTGGCTGATGATGCGTCAAGGTTCATGGAGAACCGCTATGAGCGTAATAATCCGAGTCCAGGCCCTATTGTTAGTGGTTCAAAGCAAATTTATTTGACTTTTCCAGCTGAAAGCAACTTCACTGAAGATGATGTTGCTAACTACTTCAGGTAAAAGCTTGTACCAATAAAGATGGCAAGATTCGCGCTACAGGTTCAAATAGACTGTATTTATCCAAAGTAGTTAAAATTGTTCATAAATAATTAGCTGTGTCGAATATGATTACAAGATTTCAATAATAATCTGATTTCATTAATGAAGTTATTTAGGAGGTTTTATGCATTAGAAATGCACTTTGACCTGTCTTATTTGAAGAATTTTTCAATCTTACATGTTTGACCCGTTAGAAATAAGAACATAACTGCAACCATTTATAAGTAAATGAGTCAAAATTGCCAACTGGCCCAACTTGTAACATATAACTGATCTTTGGATGTAACAGTAGATACACAGGTCACCAAACTCTTATATTTATTTTATTTTGTTGGAAATGAATGATGTGAGGCATGCTAGTGATGTTATCACTACTAAATCACAAAAGTTCAAGTGATTGTTTATTTTGCATTTTCGAAATCAAAGCTTTTGTTGGTTGTATTTTGTAGTACGTTTGGGCCTGTTCATGATGTGAGAATTCCTTGCCAACAAAAACGGATGTTCGGGTTTGTAACTTTTCATAATTCCGAAACGGTGCAAATGATTTTGTCCAAAGGAAACCCGCATTATGTTTGTGGTGCGCGTGTTCTTGTAAAACCGTATAGAGAAAAACTTAAACTAGTATTTGACAGGTAACTGTTACATACTCTTTCAAGTCTATAAGTTGTCCTACTTTGACTTCAAATATGCACTTAACTCATTGCATTTTAACCATCATTCAGAAAGTACTTTGAGAAATTCGAAGCTCCGGTGTGTTACCATTCACACCATGTTGATATGGATCCTGATCTTCAAGCTAGTAAGATCTTTTTTCTATAAAACTTTGATCTTTATGTATTTTGGTAAATGATCACTAAATTATATGATTAATGGATCGCTTTAAATGTGTGGAATAGGATTAGAGCCCTCTAGATCGTTTGGTAGACAACTAGTAGAAGAAGATGAAGAACTAGCAATACAACTAGAGATGATGCGCCTTTCGCAACTACAATTGGCACGCGAACCATCCTACCTTGAAAACATCTTTGATGATCAAAAGGTTTTTGAAGGTAAGGTGAACCCTGGTTTCAAACTTATTGATTTTCTTGATTATTAATTTTTTGTTCACAAATTATTTCTCTTTTATTATCTAGATCAAGTCAATGAATCCAAGTTCCAAACTCCAAAACTCATCCAACATCTTTTAGATCACGAGGGCACCAACTACACCAATGACAACAAGTATGATCCTTAGCCTTACAATAAGTAGTCAACAACACATAATATTCACCCATGAATCACCCAAACAGTATTGGGTGCGTTGGGCAACCCTTGGTCTGTTTGGGTGCGTGTTGAAGTTATGTGCATTGGCTGCTGATTGAATTCTTGTTTCTAGTGAACTTTGTGAGGTAACTTGTACTGCTTTCCTTGTGTAGCGAAAGCAGTCAAGGGTTTAATCTTCCGGATAGCCCGTTTGCGTGCAACAAGGGTTCTAACAAGCAATGTAGTTGAAGTAGCAATAATAAGAAAGCAGTTAGTATGAAGTGAAGTGGGAGTAAATAATAGCAAATGGAAGAAGGAAATTAAAGAGGAGAAGAATGAGTAGAAAGAGTTGAATTAATTAAGGAAGGTTTTATAGTTTCTGTTTTTGGAAGCAATTAATGCAACAAGTATAGTTTTAGTTGGTTATATGAAGGAGATTAGATGAGACTGAGTTGTGTTTTCTGATGCTAACTTCAATGGTAGATAATGATTTTAAACATAAGAACTATTAAATTAATACAGGTGCATTTGATTCCCTCTTTGATTCTTATACAGAATTACTTATTAGGTTACTGTAATTCACTTATAACATGATACTTTTTTTCCCCAAATATCTTTAAGAAAAAATAATGACTCCAGTCTTGTAAAAGTGTTTACTTTTTTTATTGTTGTCCATATAAATTGCAATTTTTTATTATTATTTTTTATTGTTAAGTCCTTGTTTTGGAGTAAAGTTCAGTACATATATTTTATTAACTAACATGAAAATATTTTATGTCAAATTGGTTTTCTACATCATTAAATTGGATTTTTTTATTGTGATATAATAATCGTTTTTGAAAAAGTGATTAAATAAAAGTAAAAGCTAGAGTGCAAAACAGGGAAGAATTTTTTAAGATAGTTATATCAGTGGCTCAGTGCATAGATTGAATTTGCTTTGAGGGATGTGGTGATTACTCTCACTGTTTCATCGCTCAAAATTCATATGAACATCACTTAACCACCTTTTACACGAAAAAACGATACCCACATAACCGGCCTCATGCTGAGCAATCCAGCCAGCGCGAGCGTGGTGATCATAATATGATTGGCTCTCACAGCGTTATAACACCAACCACTTTGTCAAATATTACTTTATCTGGACTTTCTTTATAGCGCTTTATACTATTATTTTAAAAAATCATACAAGATAAATATTATAAATATATACATATGATGCTTGAATTGCATATTAAAATTGTATATACTTTTTCTGTTTTCACAAAAATAAACGGTTTGAAAAAGTAACTGGAAATTTGTTTATTTATTCAAATAACTTATTACACTTATATGTAACACTAAAAGGATAGGCATTTTAAATAAACAATTTTAAAGGCCTATAAGGAACAATTTATCATTGTATTAAAAAGAACATATAGGTTCTCTTTGAACAACTAAACGTACACTCTCTCTAAATCTAAACCTAATTGTATATCATTTTATTCGTTATGAAACTTAAACCCATAACCTTATAGAATACCAAGTATAGCATATGACACTAGAATATAAACCCTTTAATTAATAAATAAATAAATAAGTGATATAACATTAAACAACCAATCCTAAAACACCCATGGTGGATAACCACTGTGCTTGTTTAATTATTAAATCAAGCAGACATCATGAAAGTTATCCATGTTGTTTATAGGCAAAGTATTGCACTTTAACATTGAATATGATGATTATTTAATTATGGTTGCAAAATTTAAGTAATGGCATTGGTGTGTGGGAAATTAGAGAAATGAGGTTTGACTGTCTTGGTTAATGAGTGTTTGCAGACATAGAGGGGTACAAATGAATATTCCAATGTTTTCCTCAATAAATTGTTATTTTCATATTTTGCATTCTTTTAATCGTTTTATTGTTTTAGTTTTTTTTAAACCATTAAATAAATAGATAATTTTACTAAAAATAATCTTAGCAAGATGTTAAGAGGAAAGAAAGAAGAAAATATTACAACCAATACAAAGAATCCTTCTTGAAGAGATTACAATACCAAATAATCCAATTAAGCTTTTTACCGAACTTTTTTTCTATTATTTAACTAAAAAAGGAAAGAATGTGCACCTCCCCAATAATATTGGATGGACAATCGACACTATTTGAAAGGGCTTTATTGTTAGGCGAAAACCTGTAAAAACTTTTATTAATGACTTCAGTTCGGATCGAGTTTGTGTTATTGAGTTTGTGTCGTTTGGGTTGGGGTTAGTTTTGTGTCGACCCGATTTTGACCTATTTATTTTCGTGTCAGGTTCGGGCTGTATCAGTTTTTTTAGTATCAGGTTCGTGTTGACTCATTTAGACCAAATGTAATCGATGAGTATTTTTTCAGTATTGGAATATGATTTCTAATACTGTTTGCCGTTTCAACTACGATTTTCTTTACCAATATTTCAAATTCCATGTTTGTTTTCCAAGTGTCGATAAGAATTTCAAAAATGATTTTCGTTTATATTCTCATTTCAATATTCAATGTTCGTTTCGATTATATTCGAACTTTAAATTTGGTATTTGTTTCGTTTTGATACAAATTTTGATTTTACTTTTTTATTCAACTATATAAACGAATATAATAAAAACTATGATGTACTATTATTATATCAAGTAACAATAAATAATGTCATTGAACAACCGATTCATCATTAAATAGAATTACGAATCGAATTCAAAATATTAAAATACCATCTATCAACTAATCTATAACTATTATAAAAAGGCTTACTTTTTTTCCTTTTTTAACTATTAAATCAAACTCTATTAACCAATCAGAACCTCCAATTTCAAAATCAATTAAATTTACAAAACAATTTTAGACCCGTAAAATGAATTCAATTTTAAATTAATTGGGAGGGGCTAGATGAAAATTGTGAGAGGGTTTTATGAAACATGTGAGGGGGTTTTATAAAAATTGTATATTAATGAAATTAATTATAGGTTGTTTATAAATTATGTTTAGTAACTTGTGATATATTTTGTTTAGAGAAAAAATAATTATATATTTGCGACCGTCTCATTTTTATCTACGTTTTGGTATAAATTTTATTGTAATATGACACTTTTTTAAAATTAGTATATTCTTAATTTTTTGTTATCCATTAATAGTAGCGTGTAGATAATTTTTTGTTTAGCTGAGTGGGTTTTTTTGGGATTATGGTGATGAGCTGAGTGGTCAACTTGAGTATGCTATTCAAAGTGTTTAGTTATTGATTTTAAAGCATTTTCAATCTTATTAGAAAGATGTATGAAACCTTTTATAAAATATGGTTTAAAATAAAATATATCATTAAAAGATGATATATTATATATTTAAAAATCTAAATTCAGAGATGTAAATATATTTGTAGAAGGGACTTTTGGAGCTGTGATATAAAACATAAAAAAATGGCATAACTTTAGTAGTTTTAAACAGCATGTTCCTGCTGATATAAAGAAGTACAACAAAATACAAGTTTTGTTATGTATGTAGTTTAAACAATTTGTTTATGTCCACTTTTTATTATTTTTCTATAAATATGAATAGATTAAAGTCATTTAATTATCAAATATTCTTCAATTATTTCAATTTGATACACATGTTATCGAGACAAAGATCATCTATCCACTTTTTATTATTTTTTTATAAATATGAATAGATTAGAGTCATCCAATTATCAAATATTCTTCAATTATTTTAATTTGATACACATGTTATCGAGACAAAGATCATCTCTGGCAAGAATGTTTGTGCTATTATGTATAATTCTAGAATAAAAATGATTCAAACATTTCAGTTAAGTTCCACCAAAGACAATTTAAAGTTATGAAAAATGCTATTTTCATCATGCATGATAATTTAAAAATTAGAGATGAATATGAACCAACCGAAAATAAAATAAAAACAATCATATCTCTTTATTCTATTCTAACTTTAAGATCATCATTTGATTATTGAGTTGAAATCTTTTGAAACCTGGTTTCTTTGCTTTATTTAAAGATAGCAAGGAAACGTTTAGTTTCTTAGTTACGTATTTAAAAGTTTTTGTGTATGTATACTTCTAACATTTTTTTATTTGATTTTGATATATCTTAAGTTTACTTCGCTAATACCCGTGTATACACAGGTCTATAAACTAGTACTTGTATTATGATAATACATCTTAATTAAAAAATTATTATATAAATGTTTGTTATCTTAATTAGATATATAAGAAAAACGTACAAGCAACCTCGGCTAAAATTTAATGAACATTAAACAATAAAATTACATAATTTTCAACTCAATACTACGTACAAGTTTAAGATATATACGTAATTCATTCACTAATTAATGTTGGTATGACTTCTCTTTGTTCAATTGTAAGTAAAACTTGACTCCATTTCATTAATCTTTATGGCTCTAATCGTATTACTTTTAAATGTATGTTCTTAATTTGGTGGTTCATATTAATTTGAAGTATTATTAAGGTTTAAGTTGCGAAATATAATGAACATTTCACCAATATTGTAAACGTTATAGCTATTTAATTTGTATTTTAATCATTTAATAATAATTAATACACTCTCTCTCTCTCTCTCTCTCTCTCTCTGTTGTTCTCTCCCTCGCACCTACCACCCCGGCCATGTGATGGCTTTCTTTCGTTAGTGCTCTGGCAACCCTCCACTCTCTCCACATCAGTCAGCCTCGCCCTTGCCCCTTGTCTTAGCCTCATTGCTCCATGTTTCTCCATCTCTCTTCTTCACCAAGAGGATCGACTAAGAGTTTATTGATTTGTTTGCAAGACTTTTTTTGCTATGGTTGAATTAGATGTCAAAGAAAAAAAATCACACGATAATTGATTATGCTCTAAGTTGCAGCGCGAGTAATGTTATATGACACCAAACATAATCCTAATGCGAGTATCGCAAAAACCAATATTAGTTATTAATTAAAATAAATTAATAGCCAATAAAAATAATGACTCATTAATGGCGTATTAATGAGAGTATTTTGAGAAAATCAAGACCCGCTCTTTATAAATTATGGTCCATCAAGACGCAATTTACGGATGAAAATATATATAACAGACCAAATTACCCCTATTAATGAGTTATTAATAAGCATTAATGGTAATTACAAATGGTATTCGTGGTACACGCATTAAGAATAATTTTCAAATAAACACTTTTATATATACATATATTCATGCGATTCAATGTCACGAAAAACTTTTCTACAGCAATATATCTATTTTTTTCAAATTTTCTTTTATCTGTATAAACTATTCTTTTATTTCTAAAAATAAATTCTAAAAGACGCTAAAATAAGAAAAAGTCTTCTCGAATACATAAATGTCTTAAGTCTTATTTCATGTCTTCAATAAAAGATGTGGTTTAGAAGGTCTTAAGTTTGAGAAAATCTGTAAAAAAAATATGTAGTTTTTAGATTCTCAAAATAAGCAAAAATAAGAAAAACAAGGTCTTATTTGCGAAAAACTATTTTATATTGCGCGCTCACAGACCATGAGATGGAAAATGAAAACTATTAGTCTCACATTAACTTTGATATTGATTGATTTCTTTAAAATACGACCTTATTTAAAAAAAAACAAACAAAACCTTATATTTATAAAATAAGGAGAGAGAGAGAGAGAGGTTAATAAGAATTTAAAAATTATGTTTATGTGGGTAGATAATTGTCTTTGCGTGAGAGATTGTGTTAGTGTGAAAGAGTATATTTTAAATAAATAAAAAGTTGAAGTAAATTAGGAAAGAGAATAAAATGATTAAAAATTGAGTGGATGAGATTAATTTATATATAGAGTTGTGTTCAATAAAGTCTATTTAAAAAAACATAATTCTAAAATTTTAATATTCAATCATAAGTGATTCAGTATACAATCACATGTGATTTGTAAAAGCATCACATATGAATAATGAAAAATTACGAAAATGCCACTCCGCCCAAATTTTTAAAATTTAATCTGGACCATTAATAACATTGATCCAAAAGCTAAAATTAGTCCCTTAGGACTATGAATTAATTATGGACTATATTGAACATTCTTTTTTATATATAATGAAATGTCAAGATTTTGACTTAATTGAATTTTAAGAACACTTAAATTTAAGAAAGATAGAAAATGTTAAATAATTTATATAGTAGTATAAATAGGGAGAGAAGTATTTATATATAAGAGCGCACCCATATCAAAATTAAATATAAACTCAACGAACACATACATTATATATATAACACACATACATGATAAGTTATTATTTATATATACACACCCGCGTTGGTAATAGAGATAATTTTGTAATATTACTCAGCCATAATCCTAATCTCAATCCAATAAGATACTTTGAGTGGATTCTATTTTAGGAGATTATAAATGATTATGTTTTTAATAGTCCTTTTAAAAATATTATACAAAATTAAAAGCTTAAGATTATAAAAATAAAAATCCCATCCCTCTATACTACACACCCTTTGTCCCTTTATATTCTATTCCAGGAGACATAAAAGAAATTGGAACCGATTCTCAACCACAAAAGCAAAACGTAACTGAATAATT
>JAUEJL010101481.1:0-13219 GCA_032274825.1 Drosophyllum lusitanicum
ACGAAGAACAGTATAAATCAAACGTAGTTTCTTATTCGAATCCATTGTCAGGTTGATGATCAATCTTCTCACTTCTTCTTTTGGTTCTTCCATTGCTTTAGCATAACCTTCCATTTTCTACATATTAATAGAAAGTTTCATGTTAATTAAGATAAAACATAAATGAACCTAAAACAGCACATGCATGTATATATTCTCATCACTTGTTAAATACATATGTAAAATTAATGAATGGGAATTAATCTCACCAAATTGTCAAGGGAGAATGATAGGAACACTTCACCCCATGCAGAAGGTGGAAAGTTGGCTAATGGACGCACAGGCTCACTGATAGTTTTGGTGTTTGCTGAATTAAGGCTAAAGTTGGCTTGATCAATAGTTTCTGCCATTTCTTGAGTAATTAATTAATTAATTAATTAATTAATTAATTAATGGTTATTTGCTTAACTGAAGATATATATCGATGAGCAAAGTAGTCATGTGTTTTTGAGAATTTATAGACGATGCTTGCATGCTTGATCGATATATTAACGTCCGTAGTCGCAAGTGACGGTTTCTAATGATTATAAAAATTGGTCTTATAATTCATAGGGTGGTCAATATCGCACCACAGTTATATTAATTCTTTTAATAGAGGAAAAGAATTTCAAAATAATAAAACTTGTTATAAATGTGGAAAATTTGGACATTATTAATAATAATAATAATAATAATAATAATAATAAATTTAATTATAATTTAGGGTGTTTTCGGGTTTTCCGGCCATTTGAGTCGAGCTAATAGTGTCTTTAGTTGTTAATAGATAACTGAATATATAACAGTAACACTCATGATCAAAAGTGATTCCATTTCGTTTTTTAGCCAAAAATCTGTATTTTTAATAACCCAATTCGTGTTTTAAGCCTAAAAGCTAGATGATATTTTACCCAAAAAAAAAACAGTTATTTAACTATGATTTATTTGCTTTATAATTTTTTATAGAATATGTTTCACTACAACACAATTCCCTTTTTGTGTCGGACAAATACGTAAGAAATCCGTGAGAAAAGGATGTTTTTCCGGATTTCTCACGGATTTTTTATAGAATATATTTCACTACAGTCATTAATACCTCAATTCATTACGCATTAAAAAGGAGTGTTATGAGAAAATCAAATCTCGATCATCAATGACGGCCAATTCAGATGCAATTAACGGTTAGATAAATACATAAATAACCAAAATATCCCTACTAATGAATCGTTAATGATGTTATAAATAATTTTCACACAAAAAATAGTTCTCATTTAAACTTTTATAAATATATATTATATTATTATATAATAAAAGGTTAATAAAGGGTTCAATATCGCACCATAGTTGGAATGGAATTGGTAAACAAAATCTAGCTTAGAAAAATGTCAAAAAGTAAATTCTGGATGACTAGCCATAAAGGGTCTACTAAATTTTCTTAATTTATTATATTACTTATAAGAGGATGATATATAAAATTTATTAACATTTTTTTCATCTGTTTTCTTAATTTTAACACTTAATTAGTAACTATGTTTAAATAATTTTAAAGTAGTGATGGATCTAAAATTTTAATTAAAATTTAGATGGTACAATATAATACTAATAATAATAATAATAATAAATTAAATTAAAATTTAGAGTGTTTTCGGGTTTTTTGTCGTTCATGTCGAGCTAATCGAGTTTTTTTGTTGTCAAATATATAACTAAATAACAACACTAGTAAAAAAATGATTTTCCAATTCATTTTTTTAGCCAAATATGTATTTTTAATTATTCAATTGGTGTTTTAAGCCTAAAATATAATATTTTACAAACAAAAAGGGATATTTAACTATGATTTATTGGGCTTATAATTTTTTACAGAATATTTTTAATGAGGTTATGATATCATAAAAAATTAATAGTGACACCCTAAAATTTGATAGGTACCATCGTGTAAAAAACATCAAAAAATTTTCACATTGTGTGCTTCGTTGCCACATTCCGAACCAACGAGTTCCGCCTCTGCTTCAAAAGTACGAGTGATTTTAGCCTTTTAGTGAAAAACAAATTAAGTTGGTTAATGGATCTTATTTTCTATTAAAACTATAATATGTAACATAACATATATATTACATTTCTTTATATATTAAATATATAAAAATCTATTTCCTTTTCATATTGAATAGAAAACAAATAACGACATTTCAAAATTAAACTAATAACTACAAAATGTACAGTGATTAAAAACCACCTAAGTTGACTAAAGAGTGAGTTCGTACGTAATGGCATATATCATGGCTTAGGGGTGAGTATGTGTATCGAAAATATCGACCCAAATTGGTACCAGTACCAAGTTAGACTTTTTGGTTCGGTCTTCAGAACTTGAAATAATGCTAAACAGTTACTCAGTATTTAGGACTAGTACCAAACCGGCCAGGTAAAATAGGTACTCAGTAGCGGTAGCGGTACCGTATATGAATACCCGGTATGGTAATCATATCGGTACTGCCTTTGGACCAAATTTGATACTCGGTAAAATCGGTACCGGTCCAGCACAATGGTCACCCCTATCATGGCTACGTACATGAAGCCACTACGTGACTATATACATATTCAAGATAATTAGATATATAATTTAAGAGTTAATTACAAATTTGGTCCCTATGGTTATCACCAATTTTCACTTTTAGTCCTTTAACTTTAAAAATTACAAAAATAGTCACTGTGGTTGTTACTTTGTTTCAGTTTTGGTCGTTAAATTTAGACTAACTCCTGTTAAAGTTGACCGTTTGTCAAAGCATATTATGATCATTTTCCATCTTATTCTTGTTACCTGTAACACCCTGAATTTTAGTGCAATTTTAAACTTTTTAAAATTAACTTACTTTAAAACATGGTTTATATAAAACTCTTTAATTAAAAGCGGAAGCATTATAATTCATTTACAGTATTTCTACAAAATACAATACAAAGTTTAACATTAAATTCCATCATCGTATATGACCCGAAAGCTTTCGGTGTTACCATAGTCAATCTTACGACCATTAACAATCAAATAGGAAATTCAAGATTACCGGTAACTAAAACAAGCTAAAACTATGCCCAAGGCATCTACCCGCCTCTCAAGGGCCACTAGTCTACGTGCAGATACAAAACGTTAATACACCATGTTAGCCATAAACATAGCTAGTAAGTACAACAAAAAATAACTATCATTCAAAACCAAGTCATCATATTTCAAAAGCACGAGTTTGGCAATAAATACATTCGAAAAAAGTTCAAATATAGCATATAAGGATGTGAGTCTATCCATTAAGCAACAACATCTCCACATGCTAGCTAGCCACAGTCAACACGTGCCCACATGGGGGATAACCACATCTCCTCGTCAAAGTACGGGAGCACGAAGCATTACACCATACAATGGTTTAGGAGTGAATGACCTATTCCCCAAGTCCACTCGTGTATACACTGGTTCGGTTCGCTCGTCAGCCTCTTGAACCACACGGTCATAATGGGTACTATCATCCCCCTCTACCAATTTCAACATCCCTCAAGGATACCACATGCGTGTCCCATGGTTCAGTTAGCCGCAGCCTCTTGAACCACACACACGCCCATAGTGGTCAAAACACGATTGGATGAGCTATTGAAACACGCTAGTCCGGACTAAAACTTATACCACAACGGTCCCAATAATCACATGCCATAAAGGCCAAGTAACTCAAACACTTATTTCAGCAATAAACAAATTGATGTCACATAACTCATAGCTCTTGAGTATAAATACTCATCAAACAACACCATAGCATCTCAATGCCCATATCACACTCTAAGTGTATACACAATGCATTAACTAAAAACCATATGAGTTATTACAAGATCATAGCTCACTCCTATATGAAGTGTCATAATAGCAATTTATCAAGTACCAACATGTCCATAACTTAGACCTCCTCTTAAGTGGAGTATGGGTCTCATTTGATTTTCATAATGGTGTTCATCAACGTAGAGAGGTTACACAAGTTCCGCATCCTTTAATTCATAAAGTTTCATAGAACAATTTGCCAAACATATAAAAACTCATTTATGATGACTTATGAACTTTTACAAAAGTTATGTATCCGCACGGTGTACTCACCCGATGAAGTGATGAGGATCACTTCCTAACGAAGCCAAAGCTCAAACACTTGATCAATAGCACTATAATCACAAAACATAAGGCCAACCTTAATAAGTTAACCGAACACAAGATCTCTTAAGAGTATAAGCTCAATTCTATGCTTACATACTCTATCGGGTCTTAAAAGACTCCATTTAAACCTTCTATAGTCAAAAGAATCAATCCCCAATCAATCACATGGTCAAAGGGGGGTCAAAATAAGGTTTTTGGGTTAAAAAACAGGCTTCGCGCCCCGAAGCTCCACTGCTCCCGCCGGTTACAAATCGCTGGAAAAGATGAGGTTGCTGAAACAGGCTCTTTACGCCACGAGCCCCATGCTTCGCGCCGCGAAGCATTGTGAACAACAACTTTCAGCTTTGTTTTCTTAAGCAATTTCGACCAAAACCCAATTCTTTCAACCAAAACTCATTTTCAACATACAAAAGACTCAAAAGCCTTTCAAAACAACTTCTAACATCACCACTTTACTTAACTTTGATTATCCAAATCCCAATTTCACGATTTAACCCAAATGACCCATTTGCTAACATTTTTTACACAAATAAACCATAGATCACCAAATACATCATATATATGTTGCTAAAATCAAACACAGGTAGAACTTACTTGTGATCATTATCCCAACTTGTGTAGCTTCCTTTCTTTGCCCAAAATCAAGCCTCAAGGTTAGAAGAGCTTATTAAAATCACTAAATAATCACTCAAACACCACAATAATCAAGATTTCTTCTTGATCTCTTCCTTTCCCTAGCATCCCTTAGTCTCGCCCTCTCTTTCTCGATCCTTTCCCTGCTAAATGAAGACTCTAATTAAGTCAAAGGGCTGGAAGAGATATTTTATATCTCAAAATTTTCTCGTCTAGCCCCTCAAGTTCTCAAACTTAACATATATAGACCTCAAAGTTTTACAGAATTTACTTGTACAATAAATAACTTATAACATTTGCCATTACTACTATTCATAGCTTTAATCAATTGTATTTTGTGCATTATCATTTGTACTTCATGAACATATAACATCAAATTGATATTATCACCCTTATAAACAATTTCAACCTATTTTTTTTAATTGTTGCGGAAGTGATAAAATAGATATACAAACATATTTACAAAAGTATATAAGTAAAAAGGACTATATTTTTTTCAACACATCAGTATTTCAAAAACTAGTGTTACATATTACAAGCGGCTCATCAAAGTTATATGAGAGTGGCGGTTAATTATTCCTCAAGCAACGCCAACTCCCAGCTAAACCGCTGACTTACCAAAACCTGTAAAATAGAGTGGAAGGTGAGGGATTAGCACAAAGCTAAGTGAATGAAAGTTAAACCAACAAATAACATCAATCACAACCGAAAGATACAACAACAACAACAATTAATCAAGCAACCGAGAAGACCGGCGGATGCCGGCCTAGGAAAGGTTTACTCATAGCCCATTTGCTATTCTCACACAGAAATACCCTTAAGTTGCAATGAATGCATCAAAAGATCTAATACTGATTAGCCGATACAAATAAGCCCAGCCCATAGCCCAGCCAAGCTGACTTCCCATCATCCATGTGCACATATCACTAACGCAATGATTAATTAACACATAACCAGTTAATCAAAAACCAAACAATACAGTCTATTAAAGCGTCAACAGTTGCAACCAAAACTGTTACAACTAATAACCATCCGTGAGTTAAACGTCCACTCACCTATGATCACCAATCTCCAACTCAATAGTCTTATTTCACTGAGTCTTCTACATTCCTGAGAACACAGCGTAACAGGAATTAGTAATCAATTCCCAAATAACTCCAAAATGTCAAGTTATATCCCAAACGGGTCAAAACCACCCCAATAAAACTAACAATTGTAAACCATCAAATAGTGCATGCTCAACTAGCATATAGTCTATTTATATGATACATAACATGTACAAATCATCAAAACATGTGCAAGTTCCATCAAATGCCATTTCATACTTTCAAGTATGCAATTGACTCATATAATGTTCCATATATGCTATTCATCATCAAACTAACCCAATTATATCATTTGAATCATGTTAGAACTAAATATAAACAATTAGAATATAACACAATTGAATAAAGGCAGAAAACAAAATACAATGTTTCTATTCAGCAGGGAACGCGACTTGCTGAACACGTCGTGTCCGGGGACGCACAGCAGACCTGCAGTTGCTTACTGCCCTGTTCCAGCCTTATTCAACAATTACCAAAACCATTTTAAAGCCTGGAAAAACGACTTGCAGCAGTAGTATAGCAATTCTAAACTCACATAGCATGTTTTCCAATAACAAGAACATATTTAAATCATCAAATCATTCAAACTCATTTCCATCTAAATCTTCTACCTCCATCAATGGAGTTCAAGGTTTAATCAACGAAAAACACAGAATTTGAACATGAATTATATTCCATATCAACATAAATTTACTACCAAATACAAAACTAACTTCAATTTCAACAATTAATCAAAAATCCAATTCTCAAGAACCCTAACAAGAACATGAATTGCATAGAAATGACAAGAGCAATATAAGAGCAATACTAACCTTCAATTTAGTAACAAATTAGCAAGAAATCAAGGGTTTAGAGGCTGGATTCTATGGTTTCTTCAAGCCAAAGCATAAACACAAGAAAGGGATAAGCACAAGTGAAGAATGAGGAGGTGGCTAAGGCTGCCTCTAAGTCAAGACCCACGCACACACACAGTGCACTTATCTGCTTTCTAACTCACAGTTGATTAATTAAACGGTCCTACTCAATTAACTATTAACCAACAAGGTATTATTTGTGACCCTTATCTAAAAACGAATTTGTATAATCAATAAAACACACATAAATATATAAAATAAATATTTTCCCTTTTTAACCTCTTGGCTCTACATTAATTAAATAATTCTCTAAAATAGCAAATAAATAATTAAACAGTTAAATAAATAGCTATCTTACCACTGCATGTGTACTACTACTAGGTCAGTATCTAGAGTGTTACATTTTATAAACATGAAAAAAATTCCTTTTGAGCATTTAAACCATCTTATTAACTAGTATTTAATGACATCTTAAAATTAGTGATATTATATTACCAAACACCCACTACCACCACCACCGCCACTCCTTAGACTACCGGTCACCACCACCGCTCCACCGGTCGTCACTCTCTCTTTCTAACCTTTCTCTCCGTCGTCACTCTCTCTCTAACTTTCTTACCACCGATAACCACCACCGCCACCACTATCTAAGAACTAGTACTTCCGGGACCTTGTGACCGCCCAGGCAACCTTGGAAGATCGCCGCCGCCGGCAAATGTGGAAGACTACCGCCATCTCTGTTGCATCACCGGAGGTCAGAACCACCATCACCACACCTCGCTTTCAAATCCAATGTCACGGCTCTCTCTCTCTGAAGATGCAATAATCTCAGGGGCGATTGAATCAAGAGCATATGCAACCCAGATCTGGAAGGACACATACACACTCTTTCTCTCTCTAAAACAGTATAAACCTCTCTCTAAAATAGTAAAACCTCTTTCTGGAAGCACACCCTCTTGCACTCTCTCACTCTCGGAATGAAACTCTATCTATCTTTGTAGGTAACCCAAATCTGGGTAAATTTGAGAACTACTTTTGTTCTAACCTTGATGAAGGGTAAATTTGAGAACCACTTTTGTTCTAACCTTGATGAATATGATCGATTTTGGGTGTTTTGGTAGTTGCTATTGCTTGTGTTGTGTGTGTGTCTTTTGTGTCTGTGTTGTAAATCAAGATCCAAGTTTGTGTTCTTATTTGTTCTTATCAAGTTTATTTATGTCCATATCCGAGTTTGATCAATTGTATGACCATTTTTGAAATTTAGGTTTTTGAATTTGAAGCCCAGAATTTGTTTAACCCGAAGATGAGAAACAGAAAAATAATACCAAGAATATTATATTTGTTAAAAAGATAATCAATTTATATATATATATAAGCATTACTTAACATTATTAATAACCGATTAATTATTAGTTAATTACTTAATTATGATAAAAGGTTAATTAATTATTAATTTTAACAAAAAGGGTTAAAAGATGTTAGAGGTTGTTTGATAACAAAGATAAAATGGAAATTGATCAAAATGTCCTTTGACTAATGGTCAAAGTTAACACCAGTTAGTGTAAAGGACCAAAACTGAAACAAAGTAACAACCAGAGTGACTATTTTCATAATTTTTAAATTTAAAGGACAAAAAATGAAAATTAGTGACAACCACATAAACCATTTTTGTAATTAACTCATAATTTAATTCGTCGGTTTTTTCAGTCTATCTATTGGTATGCTCACCCCTACTTCACACTTAAATGGTGAGAGTGGATAACACTTGATATTGTTTTGTTGAGTAATTGTCATCATGAGCCTGCGTGGGTCCTTGTTTTTCTATCTTAAGCTTCAACCAATTTTGAGTTCTAAAAACAGTTTAACATCATTTTATGTTGTGATCAAACATGATCTATCATATTCTCTCACAAACATAACCCATCATGTTTTCTCACAAACATGTAAATAAGTCTCTTATTCTAGAGCAAAAATGGGTTTCTATATAAATTTTACTCTCATGTTTATAGAAAAAATATAATAGATTATGTTTAACTGAAATAATCTTAATCCTTAAAAAACTATTAGTTCAGTTTAGTTATTATAGTATCCATATCACATAATAGCAAGGCTAGCTTTGTAGTGCTTCTTAAAAGTGTCATTCAATACAAATAAATCTCAATTTACTCTAATTAGTCACATAATAAGAAATCATATTGAGTAGCTTAAGAAACGTTGCTTCTATCTTTTGTTTCTTCTCATCTTCTTACTCTAACTCGTAAGAGAAGTGCTTTAAGAAAGGTTGCTTCTGCCAGCCTTTATGCGAGAAACTTATCACGATTTTATGACAGAAGTGACAAGGTATCAACTAAAATATGATGGGAATGATAAAATAGTGACAAAGGTCCTCCTCTCATAAGTAAGAGGATAGTCTCAAATAGCACCGGCAATAATGACTCAATGTCTAAAAAGTGGATCCATTTGTGCTTTAAAAATAAAATTGTGAGTCAGGTCGGGTTTTAACAAAAAATACAACGGGTCCAGTTGGGTGGAATAAGAAACAAGACCGGGTCATACATGTGAAAGATTTAGAAATCGCAAATCAAAATCCCAGTTCCTCACTCACTAGCGTTGGCCCGATCTTCTCTTAATGATAAACTCTTTGTTGTCGGCCCCTTCCTCTTTCGACGATGACCAAAAATTCAACAGCGATCATGAATCGTGATAGACATCCAAGAGGACCAAGACTTGAACGGCGAATGAGTTTCCAACACTTCAATAGTAATTTTAACTTTTGAGGTCGGTGGTTGTCGAGACCAACAAACAAATAACCATTTAATTCTAGCACATATGACAGTATATAATGGTAAAGGGGTCGATTCCACGGAAACGGAAACTGGTTCAATTTAAATTTCTATGTAACCCAAAAGTTTAGATGATTTTGTAACAACAATAAAATAAAATAAAGGAGGGTTTTGAGATTTTGATTAATTAAAACTAAGACTTGACAAATAAATTAAAATTGCAATTAAGCAAGATGGGTTAAATCAATGAGAAGTGAATTGGTCAACATTGGTTTCATCACATGAACTATTAGCTAGCTTATCGTCAAGGAGTATGGTGCAATACTTGTTCTTTAATTTAATTTGACTATAGCAATTTAAAAGCTTAAATCACCTGGATTCTTCTTAGTTAATATGGAGGTTGGAACAGTTCCTAACACACCTTCTTAATCAAAGTCATGAATCAAACAAGCATCTAATTCACAAAAATTGATTAACATTACAATCTAAAAATTACCAAATCCAAGAGGAATCAAAACCTTACACCACCATGTTCGAGAATACAATTCCATGATTTGAGAGATGCATAAATATTCACGAAACCACTTGTTACTTGTTGTTTTGAAGATCTATTACGTAATCTAGAATACAACCTAACATAAATCATTCAAACACTTACACTCATGATATACAAAGATAAGAATGATGTAAAAATTAAACTAGGAATCATATTCATAAATTTCAAGAACAAGTTCATAAACCCTTCAACCTAGCTAGCAATCCATGGATTCACCAATGTCAACCAAAATGGAACTTAGCTACACATAGCAAGAACAAAATGAAAGTAGAAAATTGTATCTAACATCAAATAAGTAAGATTAATGGTAGAAATCTTCAAGAAATGGGACCAAAAGACCTAGAAATTGCCTCTTCTTTGCTCCAAGTCGTTCATCCCCTTGTTCTGTGTAATGGCTGCTGTGATTTTGCCTTATTCCCCCTTTAAAATAGCAGCTCCAATGCAAAATGACAAATTTGATCCTGCAGGCCTCACGCGGGCCATGCAAAAGCCCACGCGGCCGCGTTTCGTGTCTGGCAGCATTTGCTTTTAGGCCCAAATCTTAAGACCAACTTTGTATTTTTCATTCCTTCTTGACCCAAGTGAGTGAGCCCATATGCCTTAAGTTTATATCTCCTTGTAATCCATTATGCTCCCAATTGATACTTAATAAACGTCAGCTCCGCTATAGTCTTCTAAAAATCTGAAATTAAACACGAATACTAGAGAGTACCCGAAATAGGCCAAAATAAATAAAAGAGAGAAAAATGCAATATGATACAAATGCAAAGTAACTAAAATGCTAAAAAACTATTAAAAGAAGTAAATAAAATGAATCTATCAATTTTATAACTTTTATGTAAAAAAATATTATATAAATTAAAAAATCATGCTAATAAACATAATAGGTTAAAATCATTACAATATGATTTCGATACCAAAAATCAAAAGAAACAATTGGAGATATATTTTATATCTTTTTACAAATTGGTAGCAAGTAATTCTCCATTCGATACCAAAAATCAATAGACGAAGACAGGCACAAAGAATCACGTTGACACATAAGAACAAACACTTTGCGTGCAAGAAACAACTGTCTTAGCATAGATGATGGAGAGATGTCCCTATCAACACATTCTTCATTCTTTTGCAATTATAAGTGTGAAAGTGTTGCCTACAGTAAGCATAAAGCTTAACGAGCACTTTAACTTACACACCACACTAGGCATGTACATGTCATATATCATATAGCAAATCCATGATCATAGATCATTTCACATACTACCGATACAGTGTACTGGCGACGATTTCACACTTTGGATCACAGTTGATTATCCAAGCTGTACCAAGGATTTCACATGTCTGACTGTGCCCAAGTTGCGTTTTTACCACAATATAACGCGACCCTTCACTTCACATATCATCACATTAGTTACAATTCCACACAAATAATACATGCACGTTTCACACTAATATAATGTATAAGTTAGTGTAACTCACCTAATCCACACGACGGTAATTGCAGCAGATTTCACAAGTTTGAATAGCTAACGAGTTCAATTGCGAGTACCTACAATATATCTTATTGATTAATACAGGGTACCAGTCCTTAACTCAAACTGTATCATTCTTAAGTCTCCTGACTCCAAGTCGGACCGACACACTAGGTCGGACCACACACTAAGTCGGACCAACTACAAGTCGGACGGGGCACATGAGGCCCCAAGTCGGACCAACCATACGTAATCTAAGTCGCACGAACGCAAGTCTACTTAAGTCGGACCAAACTTCCATCCGACTTTTACTCGAGTCGTACCAAGCTGTAATACCCGAATTTCGAAAATGAATAAAAGAATATTTTATTGAGAAAATAATAATAATTGTGTTGGGTTATGAATTTAATGATGGACTAGTTTGACGTACTTGGGCTTGAATATAGATATATATGTGTATAGTTGGCTTAGTGGACTAAATATATATTTTATTTGGGTTGAGCACTATTGGGCTCAAACAAGTGGGAGTTGGGCTTAGGCCTCTTTGGAGATAGTATATATGGGTGGCTAGGGCACAGCCCCCAACACTTTGAAATCAAAACACTGTTGCATTGAGAGAGAATCAGTGTGTGTTTGTGTGTGCTAAAACCCACGAAGAACAGAGGAAGAGGGAGCCAAGAATCGTTTGTGGAGTTGAGGAATTGTTGAAAGGATCATCAGGTAATGTTTCCTACCTCATTATGGTATTGTAGATATCAATTTTATCTTGTTTGAGTGATGATAGAACAAGTTAGCACCTGGGTTTTGGGGTTTTGGGTTTATGAAGAACCAGAGAAAAGAATTTGAGATATGAGCTTTAATACTTGATGAAATGTGTTTAAATCTTGAAAGAAGTGTTTAAATGAGTGGAGAAATGTTTTGAAACAAAAATGAAATGAATTGGTTGAGCTTTGAAAGAACTTGATTTTGGCCATGGAGCCTGAGAAATGAAAATGATGAACTGACAGGGATGAAATGTCCCATGCGACTCTCATGTTGGAGTCGTGCGACTTTTCCAAATTGTACCATGCGACTTTACCTTGAAACCCCCATGCGACCTTTGAACTTGTATCATGCGACTTTTACATATCACCATGCGACACTCACCTCATAAACCATGCGACTTTTGCCAAAACATCCATCCGACTTTCAACACTTCCATGCGACCTTCACTAAACTCCATGCGACTTTCGCATGGTGCATCCATGCGACCTTCACCTACACACCATGCGACTTTCATATACTATCTCCCTCCATGCGACTTTCACCCTATGTACTTACACCATGCGACTTTCACCCTATGTACTTACCCTATGCGACTTTCAGTAATACCCCATGCGACTTTCAGTTGATACCCCATGCGACTTTCAGTAATACCCCATGCGACTTTCAGTTGATACCCCATGCGACTTATACCTTAACACCTCCATGCGACTTTCATATAAAAACCCCCATGCGACTTTCATACATATGCCATGCGACTTTCATGTAGTCCATGCGACTTGTACATGTTAAACCCATCCGACTTTGAGGACTCTAGGTGGTCCAACTTATGAAACTTAGTAACGGGGTCCAATGTGAGAC
>JAUEJL010101492.1:0-13218 GCA_032274825.1 Drosophyllum lusitanicum
GCGATCTCTTTCTTTTGGATTAAACAAAGATCGGGGGACGGTTTTTTTAAATACAAGTGGTTTGACTGGTGTAATTTTCCTTTTTGTTGCTTTTAGTTTCTCTTCTTTGTTTGTAAGTCTTTTTCTAGCATCTTATTAGTTTTGGTTTTAATATAAGTTTGCCGTTCAAAAAAAAATCCTCTTTCTTTTCCCTTCTCTCTTTCTCTTTTTTCTTTTCCCCTTGTCTCTTTTTCTTTCTTAAATATATATTATAAAATAATATGTGAGGATAAAATTGAGAGACTATATTAAACTACATGAAAGGATAAAAAAAAAAAAAGATAGATGCCACGCTCACATGATATGAGAGGGAAAAAAGAAAGAAAAAGAGCTATGCTAATGACCTATGAGAAGCAACCAAAAATATTGTATACACTATTGCAAGGCTTTTCCACAAAAGTAATTACAAGAAGCAACCGGAATATAAAAACAATAAGTTGTTGTTCACTTTGTTTGCTCCGAAAAAGACACTAAATACAAAAGATTATAAAAGAAAAAAGGACAAGGGACCCACAAATTGGCAAGGTGTCAATTATAGTATGCGAGAAGGTGGTTGTTTTGCAAGGAACTTCAACCGTCCCGTCTTAAAATCTCAGTCATAGGATCATCTTGGGAGCCGAACAGGATGATCGACACGACCACAATTTGGGGCGTCGCTTAGCGCACATCAGACGTGGCAGGTCGCTTTCTAGCCACCCAAACCGGACCGAGTCCCACGTTCTAAAAGAGTGATTTGGGTTTATGTGGACGACACTATCCCAAGGTGGACCCTGTTTGATGGTTACGTGTCACCAGCGACCACCCCTCATTTTGTATCTAATCACAAAATAACCCCCTTGTCTTCTTTATTTTTCATTTCTGGCCTTTCTACTTTTGGTTTCTCTCTTTTATCTTAGTTATAACCAAGGTTCTAAAAACCGTAAGGCATGGTGTGACAGCGAGGTCAAGCCTTAAACTTTAGGAGTCATCGCGAGTCATGACATTTTTTAAAGCGGCACTTAAGGCGGCAATTTTGTATATACTTTATAAATATTTATATTCAATTTATATTATTAATATACAAATTACACAAAGTTGCACAAATTAGGAACAAAGTAACATATACAAATTACAAAATACAAATTTATAGAAGTTCGATACACGCGATCGCAGAATATATATAAAAAAAGTCAATTTTAAAAAAAAACATTTTCTGCGCGTCACACTTTAAAAAACTCGACATTTGACGCGTAAAGGTGTGCTTTATGCCGTCTTGTCTTACGCCATGCCTAACCTCACCGTCAATGGCCATTTCTTAATGTCGGAGTCGCGTCTTAATGCATTTTTTAGAACTGGTTTTAATGTTTAAAAATAATAATCATATCTTATGTATTAAAAGTAAATTTAATTAAAATATGATTAAAATAGATATTTTTATAAACATGAAAAGTTGATCATAAAACACAAGCTTTAAATTTTATCTTTAAAATTAAAATTATCTTTTCGTGCAACGTTTTTTTATTAAAGAATAATGAATGTAAAACGTTGGGCCGGGTGGCCGACTATAAACCAAGTAAACCCTAATTAAACGACACTGATATCCAATAAGTTATCATGTAATAAGTACACGGGCTTATTTTACATCGTGATAAGTACTAAAGCTTATCAAATCCCTAGTTTTTATCCTTATTATCTCGAACGACTCGTATTTTTCACTACTATTTATATCGTCTCTTGGTTCTTGGCTTCGCATTTCTCTCTATCTTTAAACTCTCTACTTTCTCTCTCTACAATTCTCTCCGAATAAGAGAGAGAAAATAGTATTAGTGAAACCCTCCGATCTGTTTTGCAAATATATCATCATCCAATTCGAAGGTAACGGGTGGTTTGGTTTCCGATTTTCCTCATAAAATTAGACGTATTTACTGATTATACATATGGATTCTTCTGTAAATATGCATGATTATGTATTGATTATGGATATATGTATAGGTGTTTCGCGTTTATATACGTATCTGTTTTTGGAAATTTAGGTTTCTTGGAGAATGAAAAGAACGGAGCAGTATTTTCTTGTTTTATTCTTGCAATTTTTGTTCCGCTAAGTTTTATAAAAATGGAGGTTGAACTGTTCTTGTTTGATCTTGAGCGATTTAGAGGTTGTTTCTGTTTTAGTTTCTATTTTTATTTATTAATTTGTGATTAAATCGCGTGCAGTTTTGGGGAAAAGGGAAAGTTATGTCGTCTCTCAGCAGAGAGCTTGTGTTTTTAATACTTCAGTTTCTGGATGAAGAGAAATTTAAAGAAACTGTTCACAGGTAGGGTTTAATAATCTGTTGTTTTCAGCATATATATGTAAATGTAAAATTATCTTGGATTCTTGGTTATGTGTAATTGAGTTTGTTTGGTTGTGGAGGTTGGAGCATGAATCCGGATTTTTCTTCAATATGCGTTACTTTGAGGAAATGGTAACGAATGGCGAATGGGACGAGGTGGAAAAATACCTATCTGGGTTTACAAAGGTTGATGATAACAGATATTCGATGAAAATCTTCTTTGAGATACAAAAGCAGAAGTATCTTGAAGCTCTTGATAAGTATGTTATATTCACTTTATGAATTCGAGTTTTAAACACCTTCTTTTGGAAGAGAATAATGCTATATAAATCGAAAATGCGAGATAGTGTCACGGACAAAGTAGGGAGAAGGCATTTGATGCTTTATTTCCTCATATTTTACTCTGTGGGATATGAGTTTGTAACTCTTGTTATTTAAATACAAACTCTTGTTATTTAAAGACTCTTGTTTTGTGGTTCAAATTCTGTATAACATATTGGGAACTTAGAATGCAGTTGTAAATACTTAATGCCTGTTGAATTTGTAGGAAGGATCGTGCTAAAGCTGTCGAAATTCTAGTGAAGGACTTGAAAGTCTTTTCGGCTTTTAATGAAGATCTTTTCAAAGAGATAACACAGCTTTTGACTTTAGAGAACTTCAGGTGAGGTCATTAAGAGCTTAACTTTTCGTGATATTAGTTGTATCTGAATTCTGTTATACTATTGGGTAATTATTAATTATTAAATATTAATATAACTTGTGTATAGAGAAAACGAGCAATTATCCAAATACGGAGACACCAAGTCTGCTAGGGGTATAATGCTCGGTGAACTTAAAAAGTTGATTGAAGCAAATCCCCTTTTTCGTGATAAGCTTACTTTCCCAAGTTTGAAGAATTCAAGATTGAGAACACTCATTAATCAAAGGTTTGTGTTTTCGCGAGTTTGGTCATTCAAATTTAGCCTCTGAGGGCTTGCTTTAAACTTTTTTTTTTTGGTTTGAATTATAGTTTGAACTGGCAACATCAGCTGTGCAAAAACCCGAAGTCGAATCCCGATATAAAAACTCTGTTTGTTGATCACTCTTGTGGACACTCACAGCCAAACGGTGCACGAGCCCCGTCCCCTGTTACCAATCCATTAATGGGTGCTGTTCCAAAGCCTGCTGGCTTTCCACCTTTAGGTGTTCATGGTGTAAGTGAAAAAGATGTCAGATTATTCTTTTTGGTGGTTTAAACTTTAAACTCAAAAAATCATGGTCAATGTATTTTGACTTTTCATTTTTTTGTTTTCTATCTCAAGCCTTTTCAGGCTACACCAGCAGCACCTCTGCCGACAAATCTTACTGGTTGGATGGCGAATCAATCAGCTCCTGCTGGACCTATTATTGGTTTAATTCCGCCTAATAATAATTCTGGTATATAATTTAACTGAGTTATGAACATTTATTGAGAATAAAATGTCTTAATATTCTGATTTGTTAAGTGTTCGCATAATAAATATCCCGAGTTTCTGTTTTTTTACTTTGCGAATTGCGACTTTTCCTGCTGACATGGCAGCTATATTAAAGCGGCCCAGGACTCCTCCTACTAGCAATCCAGGTGTAGATTATCAAACTGCGGAGTCTGATCATCTATTGAAGAGAACAAGGGCTTTAGGCATATCTGATGAAGTATGAACTTCTCTGGCTATTCTTTGCAAAATCTTAACACTTGTGTATACACTTTGTTTGTCGGGGTTTACTGTATTCCATCTGCTGGAGTCAATTTCCTTTTCTTGAAATATTTTGTTTGATTAAAAATTCTGAGCCATGCATGTTAATGTTGTAAGTTGGTTGATGATGAATGCTGTATATTTCCGATCTTGCTACAGGCTTTTAATCATATGCCTGTAAATGTGTTACCCGTTGGTCAAAGCTCGTATTCATCTGAAGATCTACCTAAGAATGTGGTGATGACCCTAAATCTGGGTTCAGTGGTCAAGAGTATGGATTTTCACCCCATACATCAAATTCTGCTTCTTGGTTAGTTTCCGGATGCTGAAGATTTTAAACTTTTAATATACTATTATTAAGTATTACCTTGTGCTTTCAAGAATTTCCGATTTTTGGTATTTATTTTATGTTCTCACTTGGGTTTTTTATCGGGAAATTATAAGTTGGAACAAATTCTGGAGAAATTATGATATGGGACTTAGGGAGGAAGGAGAAGCTTGCTCAGAAGAACTTCAAGGTTTGGGATCTTGGTCTTTTTTCAATGCCCCTGCAGGTTAATTTATTTGAAACTCTTTTTAAATTGATTAGTTGGAATTATTCATTATCCATACAGATAGAATGAACTTAAATATACATTAACTTTCTGTTTGTAATAGGCATCTTTGACCAATGACTATGTCGCATCAATCAATCGTGTAACTTGGAGCCCTGATGGAACCCTGTTTGGTATCTTAATTAAATTATTCCCCTTTTGATATATAAATATCAGAGTATCAGACAACAAAACTATCTTCTTGACATTTGACATTGTAAACACAATGTCTTTTAAAAGTAATAAAGAGTTCACATGAACCTCGAATATAAAATATAGTATGATATTGATAGTCAAAACGTCAAACATAAGGGGACATCTTAAGGAGAACAGAGAGTGTATCACTTTAATGTGGGAAATACATTCATTATTGTCATGAATTTCGTACAGGGGTTGCATACTCGAAGAACATTGTTCAGATATACTCTTATCATGGTGGTGATGACATACGAAACCACTTGGAGGTAGATGGTTATAGTACACTTCATATCAGATGTGTATAATACATGTATTTTCTTTTTAATTTAGTGGAATTGATCATACAGATCGAGGCTCATGGTGGGAGTGTTAACGATCTTGCTTTCTCCTACCCAAGCAAGCAACTCTCCATTGTAACTTGTGGAGATGATCGGTTGATAAAGGTTTTGTTTGTTACTTGTTTTGCTTTGCTTAAAGTAATAAACTTCTGAATTCAATCGTGTTTAAAGTAAAGTTCCATACAGGTATGGGATGCAGTAACAGGGGCTAAAAAAAATCAATTTGAAGGTCATGAAGCGCCTGTATTTTCCATATGCCCACATTTCAAAGAAAATATTCAGGTATGACAGTTCTTTTAATTTATTCTACCCAGCATAACAGTCTCTAAGTTGGTTTAATTTTTTTGCTTCTGAAACTAGTTTATTTTCTCAACGGGAACTGACGGGAAGATAAAGGCGTGGTTGTATGACAACATGGGTTCGAGAGTTGACTATGATGCGCCAGGTCATTCACCCTCCACAATGGCATATAGCACCGATGGAACACGGTTATTTTCATGTGGGACAAATATGGAAGGTGAATCTTTCATAGTGGAATGGAATGAAAGTGAAGGTGCTATCAAGCGTGCATACAACGGGCTTGGGAAACGAGCATTCGGGGCTGTGCAGTTTGATACTACAAAAAACAGATTCATTGCTGCTGGTGATGAGTATTTGGTTAAGTATTGGGATATGGACAATGCTAATGTATTGTTAGTTGTTGATGCTGAGGGTGGTTTACAGGTAATAATCATCATCTATGCTTTCATTGGGATATGACGATGTAATTAATAATAAATTGCTTAAATTATACCCAGGCTTCTCCTTGTATACGATTTAATAAAGAGGGAATGCTGTTGGCTGTTTCAACAAATGATAATGGAATCAAAATTCTAGGAAATTCTGACGGGGTTAGGCTTCTAAGAAGTATGGAGAATCGTTCTTTTGCATCTTTATCTGTTGTGAAGGTAAAAACATTATTAGGCCACCTGAATACCTGATGACCCATAATTCAAATATATTTTTCACTACTTTTTCTAACATGTACAGACTCCTGCAATGACCACATTTGGCACCACATTGCCCCCCATGGCGATGATCGTGAGTGTTATGCTTTTATGCTCAAATTGTTTTTTCGATTGCTTAATTCGGCCGTTCTCATGCTGTTGATTTTCCATGGGGGTGTGATTATAGAATGGCGAGAATCGTAATTTGGTAGATAGACACAGAGTTGGAGATGAGGCTATCGACAAATCTAGAACATGGAAAGTTACAGAAATCTCTGAACCATCACAATGTCGCTCGTTGAGGCTTCCAGACAATACAATTTCAGCAATACGGGTATTTCTTTTTTCAATAATATATATTTTATTACCTTTTTCACTAGTATTAGTTTTACTTCATTTATTTCTTCAGATACATGAAAAGAATGGTGAGTTTTGATGATATATGTATCACAGGTCACAAGGTTGATTTACAATAATTCGGGAGTTGCAGTATTAGCTCTAGCGGCCAACGCTGTGCATAAACTATGGAGATGGCAGAAAAATGACCGTAATTCAACTGGGAAGGTATATTTTTTGATATCATCTTTTATACATGTAACTTTTGGTGCTAATTGTTATAATTTGTCTGTGTTAGGCAACTGCTAGCGTGGCACCTCAGCTATGGCAACCAAATAGTGGTATTTTGATGACGAATGATGTCAGTGATACAAAACCTGAGGATGCTATTGCATGCTTTGCCTTATCAAAGAACGACTCTTATGTTATGTCTGCTTCAGGTGGAAAGATTTCTTTGTTCAATATGATGACATTTAAGGTACATATGGTTTATATGTATTTTTTTAAATGTTTGTGAAACATATTCTTTTAATTTTTCGATACATTTATTGGTTTCTTCATTTTGCAGACTATGACAACATTCATGCCCCCTCCACCTGCAGCAACTTTTCTGGCATTCCATCCACAAGATAACAATATTATTGCCATAGGCATGGAGGACTCTTCAATCCAGATATTCAATGTCAGGGTCGATGAGGTTGTTTTTCCATTTTCTCTTTTTTACATTGAAAATTACATTTTATTGATGAATGAAGTGATGTTTATTGTTTAATATTCATGGGAGCAGGTCAAAACAAAGCTTAAAGGGCATCATAAACGAATAACAGGCCTGGCTTTCTCTAACGTTCTTAGTGTTCTAGTGTCTTCTGGCGCTGATTCTCAGGTAATGTTTTTATTTCCATTGCATTTGTGAATTCACAAAAATGAGTTTCTAAACTTTTTAGGAAATCTTATTGATGAAACATGCGAATGTTATTTCTTATTTATTGTGAGTATTGTATTTTTGTGCAGTTGTGTGTATGGAGCACAGATGGATGGGAGAAGCAAATAAGTAAACAATTGCAGGTTCCTGGGGGACGTGTTGCTGCTCCCTTTGCTGATACTTGTGTACAGTTTCACCAAGATCAGATACATTTGCTAGTTGTCCATGAAACTCAGATAGCCATTTTTGAAGCTTCTAAACTCGAATGCCTGAAGCAGGTCTGTTTCTTGAATCTTTTTTTTTATTTCATTTTTTTGTTCTTCTAAAAGTTCATTTCTGTATCGTTTTCTTTTCATATAGTGGGGCCCTCGGGAGGCAAGTGGTGCGATCACACATGCTACTTACTCATGTGATAGCCAATCAATATTCGTCACTTTTGAGGATGGAAGTATCGATATTCTAACTGCATCAACACTCAGATTGCGTTGTCGAATCAGTTCCAGTGCATATCTGCCCTCAAATCCAAAGTGAGCATCTCCTTAAACCTGTTATTTACCTAATATGACAAAATATATAGATAATTAAAGCTTATTTCTGATAATATGTTTATGATGATGATGTAGTTCTTCAAGGGTGTATCCACTTGTGGTTGCTGCACATCCATTAGAACCCAATCAGTTTGCTTTGGGGCTTACAGATGGTGGTGTATGTATAATGGAGCCACTTGAGTCAGACGGGAAATGGGGCAGCAGCTCATCTGCACTCGACAGTGGTGCTGGGCCAAGCACGAGCACCGCGGGTGGTGCAAATATGACTACCGAACAACCTCAGAAATAGCAATTTGTGATCAAGAGAAGATGCAATATTTAGGTAGGTGATAATACCCGAAACATAGTGTTATTAAGAGTTAAGAGTAGAGGCAAGAAGAAGATCAGTTTAGGATGTTGCTAGTACCTTTAGAAATAGATAGAGTTTTGGTTTGTGGTGTAAATTTTATGAAGGAAAAGGAAAAAGAATGGTTTTAGGGAAAATGTGAATATTCAAAAGTCTAAAATGTAGTCATCCTGCCCTTGACTCTCATGTTTCTTTTGACTTCAACGTTTGCCTCTAAGGCTTTCTATTTCAAAGAAAATATCTATAAGGTTTAAGTTGGAGCAGAGTAGTAAATTGACTAAGTTATTACTGATTTAAAGGACTTGTACAAGTTATAGTTATTACGAAGAGTATATATAATATTTTAATACTAGATCATACCAGATAAATATGATATTTTAGAGTTTAATAATGAAGTATACGAAATTTTCTTGTTCAAAATCTAACAAACACGATACATTCTAGAAAGTTAATATAGTGTATGAACCTTAAAATCTCCCTTAACAATTATGTATTATAGGTCTTGTTGTGACCGAGAACCTTATTGTAGTTTCAATTATTCTTGCCAACTTAAAAGAGGGTGCTACTATATGAAGTTGTCGTGTGTATAGCAATTCAAGATTGATTGTTTGACAATACCCTTTAGTTCAAGGTTGCAAGTTGGGAAAGAGACCTTGACCTCGGCTTCAGGTATCACGTATGGAAAAAGGCCTTGGTTGAAAAAGGAAAACCATTGTTCGGTTATAATGGATATAACAAAGGGCTTATATGATTTGATTAGTCGAAATAAATCGGAAGTATGTGTTCGTTGGTCTAAACACACTAAAGCAATTTAGTCTTACAAATCTTAAGAAGTTTCTCTTGTTTTATTTGTTTACCTGAGAAAATGTTGAATTGTGGATCAAACAAGACAGGTTAGTAGAAATGAAGTACCAACTTTGGAGAACAGAATCGAAGATTTGTTTGAAGTAGTTACAGTTCACATTATTTTATTTCGATATTATATAAAGAATGAGTGCATTCTTGGATGATGCTCCAAGAATTGAAACTAAGTTCTTATTAACTTAAAAGATGGCTTCATATTTTTGATAAGTTTGTCGAGCGAGTTTTATGTGTATGTGACTGTGATCATTGTGTGCAACTCCATATGCTGCTATTTCACCGTGAGGGGTTCAAGTGCAAAAATCCCAGATAAGGTATTTAGTTATGTTTTCTCGTTCTCATATGATGTAATTGTTAGGAAATTCCCACTGACATGTGAACTTATGACACAACTGATGATGCAAAAGCAAACACAACAGGAATATCCACAATCCGCTTTTAAGAACAAAAGAAAAGTTCAAGTTTATGAAGCAGGGCCGTGCTTTGTTAAGGCGCATGGTCGTGCTTGTGTCAATGTTGTGCACGCTGAAACACTACCTTTGGTAGTGAGGCACATATGTGCCTTGTTAAGATGT
Organism: Drosophyllum lusitanicum; assembly: GCA_032274825.1. Lineage (NCBI taxonomy): Eukaryota > Viridiplantae > Streptophyta > Magnoliopsida > Caryophyllales > Drosophyllaceae > Drosophyllum > Drosophyllum lusitanicum. Next base: position 9,767 of record JAUEJL010101492.1, read on the forward strand.
ACAATCGTCCATGTGCTTAAGGTGTGTGCTTGTGCACCATCTTCAATTTGTGAAGCACGGTTGTGCATTTTTACCATAATTGAAGATAAACTCAAATTTGATAGAATTCTACTCCAACTCAATCTATCCTCTATTTAGTATAAATAGGAGGTTTGGGATCCGGTTTTAGGGGCTAAAAAGCATACCAAACACCAAGAAACACATTAGAGAGATTAGGAAGTGAAGCAAGGCTTCTTGGAAGAGATTTAGCTAGCACCAAGGTAACTGCGGTGCCAAATGCATCTCCATTGTTTTCAGAGCTCCTAACCTTTAAGGTAAAATTTCTGGACTCTTTCTTGTTGCCAATTGTTGTGCATTTGATACTTTGTTGGCTCGTATGGTGATATTTTTATGTTTCCGCTGCTTTAAAACATTTTTGAAAAAACCACCATATGTACCAACAGTAACGTCCCAATTTTTTATAAAATACCTTAAAACTCTAATAATAATTCAAGTCATGAACCACCATTTTACTAAAATAAAATCACCGAATTTTTTAACATCATTTAAAGTTTAATATTGAAATCATTTACGGGAAGTTGCTGTAATGCTGAAGCCTTTCCCTTGTAAGGCACCATTGTACTAGTTGTCACTAAAAATATCAAACAACATCGGATTAAGCACATTGTTTAGTAAGCACACACAATACTTACACCTTATGACAGGTAGCGCACATCCAAGGTTTAAGACATAGTGCATCACACTATCATGTAGTAGCCACATCGACTTAAGTATGCTACACCAACATATAAGTGGCCACATCAACACACTGGTTGGCACATCGACTTAACATATATGTGGCGACATTGGCTTATTGGTTGCCACATCAGCTAATCAATTGATACATCAGCATAAGGGTTACACATACACATATCACATTATAATGAGTAAGTTAGTGTAACTTACCTGTTAGCAACATACAATACCAAACATAGTAAAAGTAATGCTGGAAACCCAGAATAAGCTCACGGCCATTTGACACAACCTATAAATAAGTTATTACATTAGTTGTTAAGAACTATAAGACATCTCAACTTTTACTGGTCTAGGACTAGTTTTCGTAGAAAGTCTATGGCCACAAGGGAATGATTATTGTAGAATCTACACTTACCCTTAAGGTTAGTCATCCCAAAAAGGTTATGGTCATATGACCTGGTTATTGCTAAGTGCACATGATCACTTGACCAAATTGTATCAAAACCCACGAGTGGTTGTTGCAAAGCCCCTTGCACAGGTTATCACAAAGAACGTGGGAGCACATTAGTTCTAGATGTCGCAAAGCATACACTCACAAGTGGTTATCACAAAGTCCACCCCCATGAGGTTGTCGCAAAACTCACCCCTAAAGGGGTTATCGTAAAATTCTAAGACCATAAAAGACTTGATCATCACAAGGCCTCTATGGGCATTTCTTGCATAAAGGCTCCCAGTTATTTACATAAAAATTGCGAGGAAGTTCATCATCATCTTCACCACGCATATTTCGAAACCCTCTTTAATAATGAATTTGAACCAAGATTTCCTATCATTAATCCTTTGCAGACTTAATAAAAAGGTAACCCTAGCAATTAATTTGGTTTTACTCACGGAGCGTTAAGGCCATGAAGGCCCCGACCTATACCTATGGCTAACGATCACATACTCCCCACCCCATGGTTCTAAAAACCTTAAAGTCACCCATAAAAATGTAGGGGCACACATGAGTGAAATGAGAACAATTTCCACCAAATTCTTTAGAAAACTTGAAGATCGAGCTCTCCTCCTTAATTGTAAAACACACATCATACACACTCACGAATAATAGTGGTGGGTTCTTGGATTTTGTGTCATAAATTAGCTTATACAACCTTTCAAAGTTTATAAGAAATATCAAATGAGTGCCCTTATTTATATATGTTGTATACATATACATATACCTAATAAATGTCTAAATCAGGTCTAATTAATCCACAACCACATATGAATTACTTTTTTTTCTTTAATCATCATTTAAGAAAAATTATATTATTCATATTTCACCCTCCTATTCACTAGAAAATGATATGTGAAATTCACTAATTCTTTTTTCTCACATTCTTCTTTAATTTCGACACTTATATATTTTAATCTTGTAAATAAAACTATTTTAGATACCCGTGTGTAAACACACAGGTAACCATAATTGTTTATGTAAACATATTATTTATATTCGTTTAACTAAATATATGATTGTATTGTATGAGCGAAAGAAGAGCTCGAACCAAAAACAATTTTAAGAATGATGTATAGTTTAATTACGATAAAATTTATAGTGTGTGTGTGTATATATATATATAAAATAAACATAGATAAGAACAAGAAATTTGAATGTGTATAATGTTTTATTATTGATGTAGCTTAGGATTTAATATATTTATTTCTAAATTAATGTAATGAATATTTTTGAACAAATGATCAGTTATAATTTAATTTTAACTGAATGAAAGATTAAAATCCTCTAATTAAATTGATGAAAACTAGACTTCTATTTATATTGAAAGATTGAAAATACTTATAATCAGGACATATAGTTACTTACAACATAAGAAAGTGTTTAAAGTGATAGAAATTATAATTATGATAAGAATATGATTCGTAATTTTAGTAGAATTTGAATTAATTATGTATAATGATTTAAAAAATATAGATAAGTAAAAATACCTATAGTATGTAGAAGATCTACGTTAAATTATCATAAGGATTAATTTAGTAGGATAAGATTAAAAAAATTATATAATAAATAAATAGGATGTATAAGAATAAATACTTTGATTGTGTAGAAGGTTGATTTTATTTATTTATTATTCCTTATCTTTATGTAATTTTACATAAATACATATTGTGCGAAAGATAAAAAAAATAATTATATCGTAAATTCAATCGTATACAATAATGATGATCAAAATAATCGTTTAAATTTATTTATATTTAATTAAACCCATACGATTATAAAGATATTAATAAGTAGTGGTTGAAATTGGATAACATTATAGTTCTAATTACTTTGACATGAGTTTTTAATACTTTGACTATAAAAAATCAAAATTGATATTTTAATTTGAAATAAGCGAACGATAAAGATTAAATCTTTTGTTAAATGAAGGGTTTAAATCATTCAATAATTTTTTTAATTAGTCTTTTATTTATATTGGAAGATTGGGAGAGTGGAAGATCGGAAGATAATAAGAAGGAATACGAAGTATGAAGGTATAGAACCACTTACTTATTTATTTATGATGTATATTGAATTATTTATTATTTGGTGTTGTGGACTTGTGGTCTATAAAAGGCTTGAATCAGTATTTTATTTTTTTTGTTTAGGCCAAAAGATTTGCTCTGCCCTTTTTGCCCGCCAAGCTTTGATCCATCGATTTACATTTACTCAAAAGGAAAGA
>JAUEJL010101503.1:0-13218 GCA_032274825.1 Drosophyllum lusitanicum
AATTAATCAAAATTTGAATTTTCTTTCATATATATGTTTTTTTATAGTATATATTATAGGAAATGTAGTTTAAAAAAAATACTAAAAAAAACGAAATCGGTTTTTTTAAAAACTTGTTTTTAGTATAACCGGTTATAGTATTATTCAAACCGGTTAGACCGGTTATAGTATTATTCAAACCGGTTAGACCAGTTATAGCATTTTCGAATAAAAACCGGATATTATCCGAACCGGTTATTATTAAAACCGGTTTTGACGTACGAAAAAAGCCGGTCCGGATAATACTATAACCTGTTATAGTATTATCCGGTATTTGTGCACGTCTAATTACTAGTATAAGATTAGATATTCTATAAAGAGAAAATTAATATATTCAGAGCGCATGAAAAACAAGAGTTAATCAAACAAACATCCCAATTTTTGCAATGTAAGCATAACCATGAATTCTTAAGGGTTGATATATAAAGACATCATCTAAAAGTTGTTCATTGAATGTACAATAAATTAATGTGAGACTTGGGATCCCATCATAAAAAGATTCAGTGCAAAGCTGTTGAAATGGAAGGCTCAACCCCTTTCATATGGGGGTAGATTGGTACTCACTAAACCAGTTGTAGATAGCTTGGAAATACATTTCTTTTCATTGTTTAAAGCAAGAAGTTGGAAAGTATTAGACTAAATTTCTTTTGGGGGTGGTAAAGGAGTTAAGAAGAAAGCATGGACAGACGGACCTCATTGAATACGGTGTTATCGGATAAAACTAAAGGCGGGTTGGATGTTAGAAGTCTTGCAACGTTAAATTTACCACTTTTATTCAAATGGTGGTGGTGATTCAAGACCGAGAATCGCACTCTTTGGAAAAGAACTATTCAAGCATTGCATCGTAATCCAGGAGGGTTTGAGAAGGAAATTTAAAGTTCGTAAATTGAAATCTTTTACGGGAATTATATACACCTTTCGGGTGATATGGAAGGCAAGAAACGTCAAGGTGTTCTCTCTTACTCCTTTAGCCAAATTCGAGCGTTATCCTTCTTTTGGCTCTATCAAAGATCGAAGATTCAAGATTTAAGTAATCAGCGGATAGATTGGTGTTGCTCACCTCGGTCTTGTTTTTAATTGTTGTATTTTTTATGTATTTCTAGCATCTTACTAGTTTTGTATTTTTTTTATAAAATAAAAAAGAATCTAAAATTTCTTCATTATATCATAGGATTATTAAACCTGTTTATAGATCATCCAAGTGTAATCAGTTTCGTCGATATCAAAATCGGCTAAAAACATGTTAAACGACAAAAGTATTTTTCAACTTCTTCATTGTTTGATAGTTTTTTACTTCACAGATTGATGAAAATATTATGTTTTCTAAAGGTTTAAACATTATTCTGATGATCCAAAGTGTTTTTAGCAGGATTTGATCTAAACAAAACTAGATATATACTTGGCTAACCTATACAAGAGTTTAAATAGGTGAGTGGCCAAAAATGAACAATTAGATAACCTCCTTACACATTATCGAACTAAAAAGCGTATGATCCGGTTATCCTGCAACTTCATAGCACCTAATTATTGAACTCCGTTGCCAACATGTGTTTCTCCGGTTGAGACTTGTGAAGTTTGAGGTCCAGATACATCATTTCGGGGACCAAATTCCAAAGGCGCATCAGCAAGTTGTGGGTTTGGGTTCTGGGGAGGTACATAAGTATCGGGTGGAGCCGAATATGAGGTTGGTGCAACATAATAGGCTGGCTGTGGACCTAATGTTTGTGAAAGTGGGTTAGGAGGGTAAAGAGCCTGAACTGCTGTAGGACCATACATGGCTTGGTGGCCTTTGAACCTTTTGAGCTTAGCCATATGTTTCTTACCAGCAGCATGGCGATCGAAGACTTCCTGTGTATCACACTTCACATTGCACAAATCACACATCAATGGGATTGCTACTTTTGGCTTTACTAGAGTTTTGGGCTTTAGACGTTTAGCACCACGACCACCGGAAACCCCGCCTCTCATCTTGCGTTTCATCCAGGGTTTTGTTATTCGTTTATCATTTTCCGGGGTCTCTACTTTGTTATTATTATCATTATCACCTACTTCAGTTTTCTTGTCCGGTTTGATTTGCAGGCCGTTTTCGTGCACTTCAGGACCTGTCACAGAACCGGGGTTTTCATCTTTTTCTGTTTGGACAACAGGTTGGTATTTGCCCTTCATATCTTGCAACTTTTGGAGTGTCTTTTTGTGGCGTTTCCCGTTATTGTGCTGCTCAAGGATTTCCTTGCTGGTGCAGTCAACCTTACATAACTCGCACCTTGCTGGTGCAGTCAACTCTTTAGCAGCAGATTGTAGGCCATGCCTGACTCCCCCCCTACCCCTTCCACCACCATGGCCTCTTCCATGAAACCTGAAACTGGATATTCCACGTCCACCACCTCCAAAAGGACCTGCACCCGGTCTACCAACACCCTGCATAAGATGTTTTCACAACAAGATGCAAGTGCTCAAGATGTATGCAAACAAAAGCCATTATAACTATCAGATATATAATAGAATATATCTTTAAACAAATTCATTCTTACTAAATTAACTATTAAAATTTCAATTCATTCTTTAACGGATATTATCTAAGGCAGATTGTCCTTTAAGTACATCATCCTAGAAATGTATTCACTTAGGAAAAAGGAAATTTATGAATCTTGGGTTCAGTATATGTTGGCGCTTTAATATAGTAAGTGCCTGATCATATAAACAAATAATAAGAAGAGCCTAAACCTAAAACCACCATATTATTAATTTCATGAGATTAATTAGATCAATGATAATTACGGAACAAGTTGAGTGAAGGTAAAATTATCATGAAACATTCTACCTCGTAATGCAGACACACTTAAGATCAATTGTATAATATTCACCCAAAAATGAAAGGGCTCCCATAACTAAACCATTTACAAATTTCAGTATCAAGAAAATGTGTTGTCAGACAAGGATAAATATCAGGTGGCAATTTCAAACCATTTAATTATGAATGGCCAATTGGGATTTTGGTATATCTCTAATGGGTCAAACCTAAAAGATAAGATAGAAGGAAAACGGGTCAAATGGGACTAGTGATTGAAAGTCACCCAAAGTGGATGATTAATGCTTACAATCATTTTAATGTAAGAAACTATTATATTAGTATTATTGTAATTAGATAGTCTTTGTCAACATATATTACAGAAATGGACCAAAAACTGAATTATTTTTCTTAAAATAAGGTGTTCTATTCTGTAATACTATGCACTTTTTTTATAGAACTATGGTTTACCAGGATTACCAACCCATTACCCAACCTGTCTATCTTGACACCTCTAACAATGACAAATTTCTACAAATCTGGCAAATGCAATTAAAGGAGGAAGGTCCTCACAAAGTATCTGTCTTAGTAATCACAAAACATCACATAGGTTTCAAGAATCACACACGACCAGCTTACGCAGTGCTGTGAACCTACTTGATGTTTTGGAAAATCAGGTTCCTCATGACAAATATCATATATGATACCTTAATTACTCTTTTGAAAAAATTCATTCCCCAATACCGTTTGCTTTTAGCCAAAGAAACCCAATCCTCAAATGCATCATTTGTGTTTGGAAAGCTTGCTCTCCACATATAACCGTCTTAACAAGAACCTGAACAGTTGCGCAATTCCAATAAAAGCATAAAAAAACAAAAAAAAAAGAAATTTAATTTGCTTTATAATGATCTCTCAAAATCTATTAGCTAATAACAAGCAATGATGCTTGTCGGTTAAAGAGTTGAAACACTAGAACATACTCATAAGACCCCATTTCAGGAGACTTATCATACACGGCTCATAAGTAAGCCCAAGACAGGAATCACTATTAATTAGAGTCTAGGGACTATTAGTAATAAGTTTAATTATGTTTCCTAGTTTTAGTTGACTGTTTTGCACGTGATTGTAATCGAGCAATTATTACAAATGCAGCATTAGGGTCAAGTATTTTTAGTCTCCATATCCATCATCTCCTCCCAAGATCCTTCTCCGTCCGTGTATAAAGACCTTGCCAAGGCTTTAGCCAAAACGTTGTAAGACACAAGCTTGTGCCCCCCTCCCCCCGACTAACCCGTGGGCAATGTGATGACACCACTATCACCCATGAAGTCATAGTTAAAAGCTTCCAAATTTCTTTCACATCTCCTAAAGTCCTGATGCTACTTTGGCATTAAGTGGCTGAGGATTGGATTTCCCAACACCAATAGCAAGAACTCTTCTACCACTTGGAGCTATGAAAAAGTAAGAACAATAGCTTTGCATGTTCCCAACAATTTCTCCATTCCCAAAAGTTACACCAAAACACATAAAGCATGTAACCCCAATCCCCGAAAGGTCCACTAGTCGCTTTGAGATAATTTATGTGAAGCACCATAATCTTTGAGAACCACAATCTAAAACCCACCAATTGATCCCCACAATTTCATTGTCTAAATGTTGGTAAATCCCACAACGAAATTAAGTTATATCTCTGCCATATCTAAACAGGCACCCTCGTCAATTCCTATCTCATATTCAACCTCATGTTCGTCTTTTACCTCGCCATAAACAACACATAAAGAGTACAACTAGCACAAGATGTCCGGGTTTGAATTTTTGTCACATCTAAAACACAGCCATTCAGATTGGTTGTCGGCTAATTCGGCTTGTATAGTTGTATCAATCTTTTTAACTAACCCGAGTGATTTCTAGAACCAATACCACCCATTTTCTGTATTGGGACTATGGACAGCAAAGCCGGACATGAACCTGATCCTGTTTTGGACTTTTAGTGACTAGAAGGATTCATTGTGGTCCCACTTGATCGCCAAAACCCTTCCCCACGCGTATCCTTTTCAAAAAACTTGTCCTCAATGGAAACTGTGAGTTTCATGGCAAGGTTCAAACCTTCGGGTCATATAACCTTAAAGACTGAAGTACTGAATGCAAATCAAGCATGAGGCCTTTTACAAAATGATATGATCCGATATTTTAGTAGTATTAAATAAGAAAACTATTAATAGATATCTTTTACTATTTAGTTGATATATTTAGATAGGGTTTGTTTAAAATATAGATTAGGGGTTAGAGTTATATTAGGAGTATATTACTGTTTTTCATTACAAATAGGTCATTAGGGTTGTAATTTTACTATGCAGAAATTATTTGTGGTTTTTATATCATTGAAGTGGTTTACCTCTCGAAAGTAAACTCTAGAAGAGACAATCGACCTCTCGAAATTCGATTAATCTATCATTTTATCTTTCCTCTTTGGTTGCCAATTTGATTTGTATCAACTGGTATCAGAGCATCAATTCTGGGCAAGAAAAAAATCGCAGTATTATTCATCGCACTGTTCAATGCTACTGTTCAATAGGGCACTGTTCACGTTCCGAATTAAAAAATTAGGTTACGTTCTGTTTTAAAAAAATTGGGTTACTGTTCACCACCCAAAAAGTTGGGGAATATATGGTGCATGGTTTGAGGCAACACGAAGAGCTGAAAATTTAATAAGCAAATGTTGGGTTCGCAGGGCTATGACTGTTAGTTATTTTAGTGTAATGTAAGAATTTGACTAAACTTGGTAACGAGTCAGGATGGTGCGGAGTGCATGCTCGTTCAAGTCTTAGTAGTCCTCAACCAAATATGGCGGGGTCCAAGAGGCAGCGCCCCTAGTGGCGGTTTCGCAACCAGCTATGACAGTTATTTATTTGTTGTGTAACCGTTGTGGTGGTTATTTACATGGAAACAACCGCCACGTAACCAACTAATAACAGCTTCATGGCGTATATAAATAGAATAAACACTACTCAAATGAGGAAGATACTTTACTAAAAAAATTTCTAGATTATTCCTAATTGAAATTCGTGATACTCTAATAAGGGTCGAATTATCAATTTAGAAAAGTGACCCTTCTGGCCTTCCACGATCTAGAAGTTGTCCAAGTATTTGTTATTGAATCCGTACATAGTTTACACGTAATCCACAACAGTCTCTTCCTGGCAGAACATAAAAAGTTGGATTTTTAAAGTAACCCAAACGAATACAAAGATACAAAATCCCAACATTCTAAAACCCATTGCGACCTGGATGAAAAACAGGCAGCAAGTCCTTTTACAAAGGGTCCAACCCAATCCATGACTATGGAAAAGGGTGATGAAGATGGTGGTCAAGAAAGTCCAGCAGAATGAGACACAAGAGAGAACCAAAAATCAAATCCATAAGGTATGAACGACTCAAAATTGTAGACTAATGAAGAGTCCAATAATTTTGAACCAGGGTACACAAAAGAGGATGGAAACAGTGAACTGTTCCATGTACAGACTTTGGGCAAATTCTACTAAATTTGTATGGCATGAATTTGGTGAAAAACAGGTGACCTGTTCATCAGTCACTGGAATCTCTACTGAACCAAAAACAGATTTTTGTACAACGGGATACTGAGGGTTCCGGGGAGGAAAAGGCGGCGACTTAGAAGTAGTAATTCTGATGTGCAAAGCACATGAAGAAAGAATAGGACGTGTGATTCTGATTTAGGGTGGAATGACTTGTATGGGCTTAATCGTAAATGGAAACAAGTCAACGCAATTGGGCATCTTTTTAAAGCGATTAATGGGCCATTATTCATACTACAAATGGATGTATGGTATGAAGACCTTGCTGGACAGCTGTAGGAAACCCTTTGTCGGCCACATTATATCTAGGCGTGGGCTACACTACGACAATAACTATATATGGGATCCTGGAATTTGATTTGATCATGGAAACACCTTGAGGACAAGGTGTTTTTAGGGGATGGTGTAATGATACAATCCAATATTTTAGTACGAGCATAAGATAAGGAAATTATTATTAGATATCTTTTATTATTTAGTTGATATATTTTGATAGGGTTTTTTTAGAATATAGATTAGGGGTAGAGTTATATTAGGAGTATATTACTGTTTTTCATTATAAGTAGGTCGTTGGAGTGTTAGTTTACCTATTGAAAGTAAACTGTGGGAGAGAAGCTCTGAAAAGTCGATTAATCTACCCTTTTATCTTTTCTTTTGGGTTGCCAAGATTTGTATCATAGAACTAGCTTTAAGGACATGTGACAACGCTACAAAATCCCACTGAATCCGCATGATTATCAAAATTGCACAAATAGGTAGGGCTGTAAACGAACCAAACATTCGGCGAAACGTTCATGAACCGTTCGGTGGGAAGTTCGTTTATGTTCGTTTATTTAATAAACAAACGAACGCAAACAAAAGTCTTTGTTCGTTTAGTTAAATGAACTAACACAAAGGCCTCATTCGTTCATTTATGTTCATGAGCGTTCGTTTACATGTCTGTCTGTCTGTCTGTGTCTGTGTCTGTCTCTCTCTCTCTCTCTCTCTATATATATATATATATATATATATATATATCTGTCTCTCTCTCTCTGTCTCTCTCTCTCTCTCTCTGTCTCTATCTATCTATCTATATATATATGTATGTATGTGTGTGTATACATAGATATATCATAGTCACATAGATCGCGGTACGCTCCGGTACGGGAACGAGGATTGGGAACGCAGCTCGCTAGGTGCTCAAAATTCGGTATGCGGGAGGGTAGGCTCATTCCGGATCGCTCCGGTACGATGTACCATATAATGTGGTATGATGTACCCAATATTCAAAGTTCAGTATCTTTACTCCAAATAGAAATGCTTAAAAAGTAGATAATACATGACTCTAAATTCAATACATTAACTCAAAACATAGATTCAAAGAGTGGGATGTACAAAAGTTTGACAGCACAAGCCTGGAGTGACGAGGTGAGAAATTACATTATATATATAATAATAATAATAATAATAATAATAATAATAATAATAATAATAATAATAAGTATTATTATATATCACAATCGAATGATAGAAATCAAGAGTGGGAAGTTAAATTGAATCCAAGTTGTTGCAATCAAAGCATCTTCCGGAAACGGAACGCCATAAAGATTTCTAATTTTACAATTTGTTTCCCGTTCTTCTCAAATTCGGCGTTCCAAAGCTTCTAATTCATGATTTTTTCATAATCTGAACGTTCGAATTGCGATTTTGGTATTGATCCAAACCCATCTGTGGAACGATCAAATTACGTACCAAAGAGCAATCCCACAAGCGTTTGGAACGCAAACGTACAACGATTCGGTACGAAACGTTTGGAACACGGTTCGCACTCCCTACCAGTGATCCCTATGACTATGAGATATATATACGTACATATGCATACACACACTCTCTCTCTCTCACACACACACATATATACCTAGTTAGTGTTTGTTTATATCTAATAATTTTAGGTTTGCATTATAGTGTTTGTTCGTTTGTGTTTGTTTATGTTCGGCTAAAGTTAAACGAATGAACATGAACACAAAATTCATTTGTTTATCCGTTCGTGTTCGTTTATTTGTTCTGCTAAAGTTAAACGAACGAACACGAACAAGCCCCGTTCGTGTTCGTTTGGTTCATTTACAACCCTACAAATAGGTCTCCGTATAATGATTGTTAGAACCTATCTAGAAGACACCTCTCAAATCCGTCCCAGCAGCGAAAAGACTTTCCATACAATAAATCCACCCATTTGCATAGTCACCATCAAAGAGGGTGTGATGATAGTTAGAACCTATCTAGAAGACACCTCTCAAAGCCTTTCCTTTCATTCTTTCAAGCACAACTCCACAACTTGCACGAGATCCTGAACCTCAATTCCATGTACCTTGAAAACTTTCCATACAATAAATCCACCCATTTGCATAGTCACCATCAAAGAGAGGCATCTTCAATCATTATTCAGCAGTCAGCAACATTCATTCTGAAATTTGTTTCATGTCTATGTTCATTGTGCATTATTACAACAGTACCATTTCATGTCTATGTTCATCGTGCATTATTACAACAATAGTACCCAATCCTGACTGGGCAGGGTATAGGCCATAGGGAGGTGACATGTAGAGAGTCATACCTCTACCCGGTGGTAGAGAGATTGCTTCCCGAAAGACAACCACCTTATAATCGAGATATTGAAGAATCTAAGCTTTATCGGAGAGATTTTAAAAAAGTGTAGTAATTGATGGTAGCTAAAGTATGTTAATAAATTAAGTATACAACTTGAATTGCCTTTATTATTATTATTATTATTATTATTATTATTACTTAATCGTATTTATGATAGATTAGTATATTATCTTAGAATAACTTTGCAGTTGTATGTTTAAAGGTGGCCTCAGTTCGTTGTGCATTCGCAAGTCACCAAATTCACAACCCATATGCATCATATGCATGTTTGTCTCACACTCTCACAGTCTCACCCTTAAGCCGAAAGGAATGGTTGAAGTATAAAAGAGGTACCATTGACTTGTTAATGCAGTACTTGAAGCAACATCACCCCCTAACCTTTATACAGCGCCACAACAAGAAAATGTGACATCCCCTCGCCGCACCAAAACAGCAACTCTTTCTCACTCGCACACCCTCTTTCTCTCCATCTCTCTCACACACTCTATATTTATTTAATTTATAAATGTGCAATAAAGATAAAATATTTCAAATATGGGTATATTTTAGTTTGAAGTATGGAGTGAGAAAAGTAATGAGAGGGGTGAAGCATGGAAAAGGTGGCGCATGGGTACTCCCTTTGCTATCATGGTAGCGATAATTAACTAGGTTCGAACCCGTGCCAATCTTAAACTCAATTCCTTTGTACCGAAAAGGGAATTCCAACCCAATGTCATCCTAACGAGTTGGGACAACCATTTGTAGGTGATGCAATCGGTTTCGTCCCCTTTATCAAAGTAGGTTTCTCAATAAAATCATTCTAACAACTTTATCAATTCAACTTCCCTTTTTGAGAGGTCTCCCAAGTTCACAACCAAATCACACATGAAAGAATACACTCGACCCTAATGTGGCATTTTGCAATAATTGGCCACCTCCAGTAACGTGTAAAACAATCGATTCAAACTAGGAAACATGATTAACCTAGGAACATTAACTAAACTTATTAGCAATGATCCCTACACTCGTGACTTAATTTGAGCTATCGCTGATAAGTCTCCCCAAACTAGGTATGATCACATAGGTGAAATGAGTGATTAATGTCCGTATCAAATGATAATTTTCTATCCCAAAAACCAATCATTGTGAACCAAGAAGCGGTTCAAGATGGGGAAAGAGAGGCATAATTTGAAAAAATCAAACCCATGTAGCCCCAATATATGAGTTAAAGGGTATTCAGACCTGTATTTTCGAAAGTGCTTATGTGATCTAGAATGATCACATAATTAATAGTTAATTAATAAAAGAAGTGCTTGTATGTGCTTTTTAAAGTTGTAATAATCCAATAATCGCATGTTTGAATGTTTAACAAATTCTATATTTTTAAAACTTAATAGTTAAAATGACCAAAGTAGACATTTTTGTGAAAAGGTAGAGACAATTTCTAATTATGGTTGCTCAAACTAGGAAAAGACATGGGGTAATAGTGATATTAGTTTCCACTTAGATAATCAATTATATTGCAGATTTGCAGCTGGTATGGAACACATTACACATAACTTATCAAAAAATTAAGTTTGATTATTGCCGCATTGTCAAATAATCAATTCCAAAATGCAAATCCAAATACCTTAGTGCCCTTAATATGTGCTAAATGGGCATGATATGTGTTTCATACACATATTATTCCTATTTTCTATCTTTCAGCAAAAGGTTGTTTACTGAAAAGGTTATTTTCTATCTTAAATATTAATCACAATTTAATAGAAGAAAAAAGAAAAGCAATTTCATAATTACAATGATGGTGCTGATGGTGATTGATGAAGTTATCTTAATTGAATTATGATGATAACTACTTTTTGTTTATGTCAAACTTAATTTCATATAACTACTAACTGTCACAAGTAGCCTCTCATGTCCGTCCTTCCTTTGTTTTAGTAACTTTCTTCTAGCTTTTTTTATGGAGGAGGAAGAGATATACTTGGTTAATAAACATAATCTTGAGAATTGCACAGATACATACATTGAGAATATAGTTGTTTCAAACATTCATAATGAATAGCCATAGAAGCACTTGGTGGACTGCGATACATTAGTGTACTTCAATCTTTTACTTTAGCTAATTTAATTTTTCATTCTATATAACAAATTATACCATCTCAGAATGAGAAAATATAAAGACGGTGTATATATCATGTCAACATAGAGTATTAACACAACTTGTTCCGCATACTCAACAGAATCACTGCTTTAAAAATCACCTGTAAAAGATCCTATTTTGCCTATGTTGGCATACGCAACAAGAATCCGCTAAAAATGCAGCTAATTGTAATGTAATATCACTAAATTCATATGCAAATTCCCAATAAAGGCCCACATTCTGATATTGCACCTAACTATTACTTTTCAGCTAACCTTCTTTAACTCACTATTCTGGCTAGTCTACCTACCGTCAGCAATACCAGGGCATTTATCTCCATTTTTAAGCTCCTAATTCCTATTGCCAAAATGGAAGAATTACTCCCAATGAAATGATAATGCTCAAGTTAACCAATCATGAATCAAGGTAACCGTATACAATAATGTGAATTAACTCTCAAAGTCGACAACGTTGAACATTAGATGTTGGATAAAGTAGACAACAGCCAACGTACCTGAGGATCAAAACGCCCCTGATCATAATGTGCCCCACCTGCAATTGCAGCATCAATAGTACCAGCAAACCGTGTCACCTGCGACAACGCTGCCACAGCCACCGCATTAATCCCCGGAGGAACAGGGTAGCCAGAATTGGGTTGCATCCTACCTACATTCACCTGATTACCCGGATCCTGCCCCTGCCCTAACCCTAACGACCCGGATCCCGATCCTTCAATCGGTTGTTGCTCTCTCGACGCCGTTGCCGCCGACGTCTCCGGGTGCGTATATTGCTGATGTTGTTGATATGAATTCGAATAGTAGTTTTGGTAATAAGAAGCGTCGTATTGCTGCTGTGGTTGTTGCTGTTGTGACGCGTCTTGGTAATTGTAATTGTAATAACAGGATTGATCGTAAGACTGCGACGGATGGTATGATTGATTAAGTCGTGATGGATCATAGACGAATGGTTGCTGTTGCAAGGCGGCAGTAGCAGCGGATTGTTCTTGCTGTTTTTGCTGTTGAGCTTGGTGTTCATGAAACTGCTTTTGAAGCTGTTGGAGTTCTTGGCGTTGGGCATCAGGGAGTTTTGACAAATCCATTGACACGATCGATTTGCTGATAGAACGAAGGATGTACAGAACTTGAAGTTAGGGTTTTGTCTCGCTCGTTGGCGACGGGGTTTTTGAGATAATGAAGAGCTCCATTAGGGATTTAGGGTTATTCTTGGTTTAGGAACAACCTGATCAACTCCAGGTTACCATTGACAAAATTCTGTGTTCGATTTTTTTCCTTGTAAATTTTGACACTGCAAGTCGTCCTTAACACAGACTTGGTTAATATAAACGAACGAGAATGGTAAATAGTAACGGAGTATAAAGCAATCTATACTTAATTTATAGTTTTAAGTAATTAATTTTAGCCTTTAAATTAATGTCATTAATGGTTTAGATTGCGTTTTAAAATTTTGGTTGCATTTTAAAATTTTGAGTGGAGTGACATTTTCGTAATTCACATGTGATACTTTTACAAATCACATGTGATTGAATATTAAAATTTTAGGACTATATTTTTTAAATAAACTTTATTGAACACAACTCTAAAAAACATAGTCCTAAAATTTTAATATTCAATCACATCTGATTTAGAATACAATCAAATGTGATTTGTAAAAGTATCACATGTGAATTACGAAAATGTCACTCCCAAAATTTTAAAATACAATCTGAACCATTGATGACATTGATCCAAAGGCTAACATTAATTCCTTAGGACTATAAATTAAGTATAGACTATATTGAACATTCTTCATGTTTTTTAAATGAACTTTATTGAACACAACTCATATATATATATATATATATATATATATATATATAGGTAGGATCAAATGAGAACACCTCATAACGTGAGAACTTGGAGAACAGTTTATAGCCCTTGATGATATTTATTTAATGGTTGATATTAATCTTGGTTAATTAAGGTATGTTGAATTTTAATGTTTTGATTTAATTAAGGTAGGTTGATTTTAGATCT
>JAUEJL010101514.1:0-13217 GCA_032274825.1 Drosophyllum lusitanicum
CATTTGTTGCTTATTGCAGGTATGATGGTCGGTCGGTATTAATGTTGGTAACACCCGTTTGTAAATAAAGAAAATATCTTTAAGACTTCC
Source organism: Drosophyllum lusitanicum (assembly GCA_032274825.1). Lineage (NCBI taxonomy): Eukaryota > Viridiplantae > Streptophyta > Magnoliopsida > Caryophyllales > Drosophyllaceae > Drosophyllum > Drosophyllum lusitanicum. The sequence continues at coordinate 91 of JAUEJL010101514.1, forward strand.
GCTGTTTTGTTATCAAATTAAAATATGTTTGAAATTAGGTTTTAAAAAATCAAAATTGACTCTGAAATCGCGGTGTTACATCCTCTTTCTAAAGTTTCAATTTTTTTCACTTCTAATAATTATTTAATTATTTTTATTAATCTTTAATATTTATTATTTTTAAACGAAATACCTAATCCAGTAGATAAATAAAACTGTACCTTTTATTCATCATCTCAAAATCATCTTCGGTTATACACCATGTAACCAGTGGCGGAGCCACGTTATATGAAGGGGGGGGGGGAGTTGGCCCCCGTAACTTTTGCAATTCAAATTGGAAAATATGTGAATTTGTTAATAGGCCCCTTTTCATTTAACATTTAGGCCCCCAAATTTCTAGCATATTGAAAGTAAACACCTCATGCTATTACATTATTACTACTTTGAGTTTAGTTTTTTAATTTCTTGTTACCATGCTTGTTTCTAATGCAGTATGTCAATAGAGTTTTGTCCCATTATTTCATGTATGTAAGTTTTCCTTTGTTTTTGTGTAAGCCTCTATAGGCATTGTTACTGTTTTGTTTTTCTAATTCAATGAAACCACACAAATTAGTGTGAAGTGTGTGCCACTCTCAATCTTTCCTTTCATTTAATTGTTTGTTTAGTACAAGTTAAGTCTTTACCATGTTAACATAGCCCACTTTAGAGAACACAAAATTGGCAGATCATTTCTTGTTTCTGCTTCTACCGTAACAAAATAACGGCAACTAGGGCTACTGTAACAAAATTGGCTGATCGTTTCTTGTTTTCGTGTAAGCAAAAGTCTCATCGCTGCCACTCACCTCGGCGCTTACCAACATAGTGCAACGGTTCAATTCCTAAGTCTATTTTGATCGTTTTTATATAGTTGCTAGTTTGATTTCCGAATAATAGGAACTAACTGTTATAGGAATGAAGGGGATTAATTTGATTACCAAACAAATTTGATCCGACCCGTTTTAACCACAATATACTTTGATTTGTTATATTAGTCGTCTTTCAAATCTTTCATTAAAATTGCCCCCGGTTCCGAAAAATCCTGGATCTGTCACTGCATGTAACATCCTACCGAAAGAACCATTTATTCTAAAAAGTGATTTTATACAATAGCTTTATTGTGTATAATATATCATAAATTGTACAAATATATTTAAATTGTATTATCTATATCTATATTTATACTACTATATAAACTATTTAACATTCTCTGTCCTTATTAATTTTAAAAGTTCTTAAAATCCAATCAAGACAAAATCTTAACATTTCATTTTATCTAAATTAATCTCATCCACTCAATCTTTAATCATTTCACCATCTCTCTAATTTACTTTAACTTTTTATTCATTTAAAATATACTTTCCCACATTAACACACTCTCTCACACAAACACAACTATCCATTCACATCAACATAATTTCAAAATCGTATTAACTTCTCTTTTCTTATTTCATAAATATGAATCTTTTTTCTTATTTTAGTATCTTTTATAATTTATTTTTAAAATTAATAAAATAGTTTATGCAAATAAAAGGAAAATTGAAAAAATGAACATGTTGTAGAAAACTTTTTTATGACATTGAATGGATCGAATAACATATTATTAAATTCTTGAAAATGATATGTTATAAAACAGAAACTACTTACCGTAACAGCATTGCACGCGTACGATAGTAGTGATATTACAATGTAAAGAGCAATTTATGTATAGTGCAAATCAGCTCATTAATGTTGGCCTACCCCCTTTGAATTTTAGTAACGCATGCATTAAAGAAGGCCTATAATGTGAGGGGTCACAACATGTAACATCCGAATGAAAGTACTTTGCTAAATATGTTTTGCACTTTATTTGGAATAGTCCATATTTCCATAAAGGTTTTTAGCTTTCTTTAAATTTATGTCACTTGATGGTATACATGTACCTAATAAAAAGCTTAGTGTTTTTCATTGTAGGGGCTGTTTGTTTTCTGTTTAATAAAATCATTTTATTAAGCGTTGAATGCTAAATCATAATGAAATAGAAAAACACTGCTTAATCATTTTACATTAAAATACATTCTGAATGATTAAGCACAAAGTATTTTACTCTAATACTCATTCTTTTACACGTTGTCTTGTTAAACAATGATATCCTATAATATAATACATTACTATTAAGGTTAAAACGATAATTTGCATCATTCAAATAGTTCATTTAGAATATTTATCAAACAACATATCACATTCAGACGCAGTTTCATATAGAGTTTTTGAATTATTCAGACCATAGAATCATTCGATTCTTAATCATTCTTTTTTAACAAACAACCCTTAAAAGTTAGATCTAATCATTAAAATATGACGTGGTTTATAATGTAATCACTCATCATCTAACTAAATTATGAGACTCACCAATCATTTAAATTACCAATCAAAACGTTCATAACAAATAAAAGAGAGAAGCTCATTATGCCTCTATTCCCGGTGATCAGCACCACGCCACACAAGTAGAACGTGATGATGGTGTGGCTCCACCTCTTCACGAGTTGTGATGCATCCCAAAACGGCTCTCACTTCATATACTTTATACTATTCTTTTAGGTAGTAAATATCGATTAAGATATGGCAACAACTTGATTATTTCTTATTTAAATCTAAACTGAAATGACTAGCTTTTGTTGTTTTATTTTTTTAAGAGTTAATTATATTTTTGGACTATGTAGTTTAATGGTTTTTAAGATATAAAAAAATAAAAAATAAAAAATAAAAATTTGAGATATCTCTCCTCTCTTTTATATCATAATAAACTCTCTCTTATCCCGCTCTGACTGACACACACACTCTCATACAACACCACCATCACCTTGCTACAAGCACCTCACCATTGCCACGTCACCACCTTCACCACTGTAATGCCCGCTTCCAAGTATGTAATTACTATTATTATTACATTTAAATATTAACAAAAGTTGGCCTCTTAATCTAATTATTTGCTTTGGTGTTAAGCTTTTTCACTAGGAGGCTGAGGGATCATTTTTTATTATTGGAAGATAGAAAAGAGTAGAAATACATTATTTATGGCATAAAACCATAGGATGAAGCAGCCAGCCGCATTTAATATTATCCAGTGAGCTGTGAGTGTTTGTTCACCGTTGTATCACCGAGAAGAAGGAGAAGGGATAGTCAAATCATTTTTGCACCTTTTTGCTTGGAAATTAATTGGAAATCATCAAGGTATGCTTCTTCTACTAACTATAATCATTTATCGGCATGGTTTAAACATTCTAGTTGAGTTTAAATTAGGGTTTAGTTCATAAAAATGTATCAAACTTATCACCTTTTGCTATTGTGAGTATCAAACTTTCAAAGTTACCATTTAATGTACTAGACTCTCAAAAGTTACCATTTAATGCATCGAACCTACTATAGCAAGTAACATAGTGATGTGATGCCAATTTTGCTTACGTGGCTAATGACTTGGCAAATGACATGGAGTTTTGAACGTAAAAACAAATCTAAATAAAATAAATATTTATTTTTAATAACAATAAATAAATATTCATATTAATATATTATTGTTTCCCCATATCCATGTCTGCGATTACAATCATCGTTCTCAATTTGCTCTTCGATGCCATCATGTGAATGATTTCTGGTTTCATCTTTATGTTCGCGATTTCATCTTCAGCTTCGAATGGGTTTCCAACTTCCAATTTAGGGTTTCGTACTGAATGGGTTTCCGACTTCCAATTTCGGCTTTGATTTCATCATCATCTTATGGGTTTCCGACTTGCAATTTTGGGTTTCTTTGTTTTTGGTTCACTCAAAAAGGTATGCACTCGAACCGGTTCAATTTATGGTTTATAGTTTGGGTTCTTGATCTGCCAAGCATCATATAAGTTTCGATTTTGATTTAAGGTAAGTTTGATTTAGGGTTTTTTAATCAATGTTCATATGTGTGTACATGGTTTAAGCTTTGATTAGGAATCGATTTTAGGGTTTCTTCACAACCCAGATCTGTGATTTTGGTCTTTAGGGTTATTGGTCTTCAAACCCAAATCTCCAATTTTGGTTTTTAGGGTTATTGGTCTTGTTCTTATGTTTCTTTACAAACCCAGATTTGCGGTTTTGGTGTGCGATTACATTCAAATGGAGATGCCCAGATTTGTTAGAACTCATTCCATTTAAATATCAGTTTGTGAATATCTTCGTCATCTCATTCATCTTCAGTGGCATATCGACGATTTTGGGTTTTGACTTATGAAACCAAATATGTGTTTATGAAACTGATTTTGGGTTTTTTATTGTTGTTCGTGATTTTCGAATAGATATTTTGAACTATATGGAATTTCTATTTCAACTCTCTTTCTAGTTGTTCGTGATGAAAATCAGTGTTCTTCCTTGTGCTTAGATTTGTTCATGATGAAGATGTTCTTATGTTCTTCCTCAATATATTTTTTTGTTTTTTGAATATAATAATGATGTGGCAATGAAAAACTAACGTGGCAATTGAAAATAAAAAGAAAAAACAAAAAAAGTATTGGTATTACCGGTTACCTATCGTTTAGGTAACTAGATATACAAAATGGTAACTTTTGAGAGTCAAGTACATTAAATGATAACTTTGTAAGTTTGATACACACAATAGCAAAATGTGACAAGTTAGATACATTTTCAAGAACTAAACCCTTAAAAAAAAGTACAACTTTTTTTTTTTTGTACACTTGTAGTCTTTACCATCCGGCTACGAGGTTCCATGCATGCAGGCCCTGCACTATGACATTTGGGCTGATAATTCTCTTAACAGTAATGGATTTCCATACTTACTCCGTAGTTGTTTTGAAAACGTCAAAGAGAAAAACGAAAAATAATTAAATTGGCAGCCCAATATCAAAATCGGCCCATTAGAGTATAAAATATTATATAGGCATTAGGCATTGGGTTTTTGTAATTCTGATCATCTCATCCATTAAAGTTGGGTTAAACTCTGACCGTTTAATATTTAGGCGTCGTCTCCACGTATCATCTGCGATTACGCTGGTTATTGTTCTTTGTGTATCTAGAGTTCTTCATCGTTCTCTGCATATTTGGAGTTCTTTTCGATTACGTCGGTTGTCGTCTGTGATTAAGGCATCTTAGGGTTTTGATTAGTCTACGACAATGGCGAGCTAATTGAACCTAATATATCAATTCCTCTTGTTTTTCTGCATAATTTTCATCTCCGAGTATTTGCTTTCTATAACAGGTTACGATTTCCGAGGTAATTGCTCGGATCTCTTGAGCGCTTGGATTTGTTCGATTTTCGCCACTGCTTTGTGTATTCCTTGGTACGATCTCGCTAAATTTATTCTCGTTTATATAACACACACATGTGACTATCATGAAGCTGCTTCATTTATGCTTGATTGATGCTCGTTTGACAATTTGAAGAAAATGTACAATATCACGATGAACCGAGTTCTTTGAATGAAATCTGATTCATAAGTATTTTCCAGGATCTGTATTTTGATTCACTTCGTAATTCGTTTTTATGACACAAACATGTGAATATCATGTTAATTTGAGTCGATGAATATCGTGAAAATGACGACTATTTCATATGTTTCTTTTGGCGGTAGATATTGTAACAAGCTTATCTCAATTCAAAAAGTAATCTATAGTTGTAGAACACTAGGTTTGTATATAATTGATGGCAACCTCTTTTGTTTGATATTTATAGTTGTGGAACAATAGGTTTGAATACAACCCATAATTAAAGGTCAAGAAACATATATATATACTAGTTGATAATCTGCAAGATCTCTTAGGGGTGTTATACTAGTTGATAATCTGCAAGATCTCTTAGGGGTGTTTGGTTGGAGAAAATTCATGAGATTCTATGAGAATTGGAATCCAATTCATAGGAAATTTCATGTTTGGTTCAACTTAGTCAAGGGAATTGGATTTCTAAATGGAATTTAGATTCCTTCATCCGATGGATTTCAGATTCCTTCCAAGATTGGATGGAATTCAAATTCCTTCTATCACCATCACCTGTGACCACAAGTGACGAGTGGCGACCGGCAAGTGACGCCTCAACGAAGATGACGGCAACCGGCACTACAAGAACCAATCTTGGCCATTCAATTGGTAAGTGGAATTCATGGATGAAGAGCGTGGGGGGATTGAGTGTGGCAATGTGCATGTAAAAAATTCATGGGTGGGCAATCCAATTAAAGGAGGGGGAATTGGACGGATAAGATTGGTTCTTGCAGTTCTCATACAAAAAAACAGTTCTCGTTTCAACTTTTGCCTATATATATATATATAGAGAGAGAGAGAGAGAGAGAGAGAGATAGATAGACACACACCTGTAATGTGATAGAGCGATAGACATGCACTGCTCTAGTTTCTGATATAGTGATATTAAGAATGCAAAATGGACACTTGAGTTTCCAGATTTACTAAGAAAAACCAGCTTTTGACATGGTATGCAATCATATTCTCAATGTATTTAAAATAATTTACATTAAGCCACCTTTTGACAGGGTATGCACTTTGATACCTTGCTCAATACCTGCCGCTGATTCGTACTTGACTGTTTGTTTTTCTAAGGGTAAATATCTGCTTAATCATAGTTGATATCCATCAAAATTTTAATATAATCAAACATTACCATTATATACAATCAACTTTAGTTAAGCTACTATTATATGTAACGAACTTTTATTTTTTAAAATTAATACAATTAACTATTAAAACCCCTACATTATGTGCAAATGACCTTCTATCACATGTCACCAATTATGAATTAACCGGTTAAAGTATTTTTTATTATTATTCTTTATTTGTTTATCAATTTTTAGTAGAAAAACACAAAAAAAGGTTCTTTTAATTATCCAATTCCCAGTAAAAAAAAAAAGAGGGATTTGGAGTAAAGAAAAAATAAAGGAATCAGGGAAGATAACTAGAAGATTCATGATTTTGAAAGATTTGAAGATTACGACACACAGAAAACAGATTATGGGCGTTGAAAGCTTTGATTGAAGCCACAATGGAGATTTCATGATTTTGAGTTAGGTTTTTCACTACCACTGCCACCGCCGCTTTAAAACTACCACCACCACAACTGATTTCTTGTTCAAATATCACCACCATAGCAGATTTCTTGTTGAAACCACCATCAAACATCACCACCGTAGCAGATTTCCTATTGAAACCACCATAATCACTACCGTAGCAAATTTCTTGTTCAAAGGACCGATTTCTTGTTTCAGATCTACCGCCGTATTACAAACCAGCACCGTCGTTGCCGCCTTCAAACCACTATCGCCGGAGGTTTCAGATCCGCCGCCGCATTACAAACCACCACCACCGCTTCCTTCAAAATCAGCACTGCCGTCGCCTTACAGCCCACCTCCATTGTCTGTGTTTAAAGGTTTCATTGTTCTTTATCTTTATCTCAGATTTAGGGTTTTCATGTTCTTCATCTTCATCTTAGATTTAGGGTTTTCTATCTCCATGTGGGTTCAAGTTCTTCATCTAAGTTCATCTTTGTAGGTTAATTTTTTGATTATTGAGATGTGTGCTTAATATTTCTTAATTAATTTTCACTTGCTCTTATTTGTATATTTGCTAATTATCAAGTTCACTTATTCATATTTTTTGAGATTTGTGATTAATATTTTGATTCTTCAAGTAAAAAGTTGGATAAGAACATCAAGAACAATAATTTAAAAAACTGGAAAAAAAAATAAAATGACCTGCAACCTGTAATCCATGTAACATTTTGTATACAATGGAATAAATAAGTAGGTTGGTTGTATTTTTTTTTAATTTTAAAGTTAATTATATATAATGATAGCTTAATTAAAGTTTATTTTATTTTGAAGCAGTTTGTCCATCTTTATACTCTTAAAATTGGATTCAAAACTTTAGGAGCTACATATTGAATTGATACCATTAGGTTAATAATTTATTATTTCAAAGTCAAGATTAATAATATAATCAAGATTATATTCAACGTAAAAATATTGTTTAATATAAATTTGTTTTTGACTTCTTTAGTTCTTTTCTTTCTAGATTATGTCAATGTAAATTTATCGTTTCCCTTTAGCAATCATAAAATATAACTAGTATAATACCCGTACGATGCTCGGGTAAGTTTTAAAAAAAAATTTAAATGCAATTTTTTTTCTTTTATACTATAATTAAAAACAAAACAACACAATAATAAATAGAAAATAGAGTTAATTGTCAAATTGGTTTTTTAACTTTGTCATTTCTTTCGATTTGGTCCTTTAACTTCAAAAGTGATCAAGATGGGCCTTAAACATCCACTTTGTGGTCTGAATGGTCTTTTCGTCAGTTGACCGTTAGTCAAATCCGTTAAAATAAGGTAAAATGACAATTATACCATTTTATTTATTATTTATTCATTAAATTTTATTTTACTAATATTTAATATATATTTACCAGGGTTATAAACTTTCTCATAAAGAACCTCTACACACTCTCTTTGACCAAACCACCACCACCACAAATGACACTACCTCCCACCACCGCTCTACCGCCGACAACCACTCCCACCATCGCTCTATCGCCGGCAACCACCACCACTGCCACTACTCTCGTTCTTGCGTCTCTGTCTTTCTCTCTTCCTTTCTTTCTTGACACTTCTCTCTCTATTTCTCTCACTGTGAAACCACCACCACCACCTCATCATCATCAAACACTCCTCCCTTGTCTCTTTGTTTCTATGAAAGCACCACAACCACCGCCTCATTTTAAAACGATTTGGGGTATAAATCTAGTGTTTTCACACGATTTGGGTACAAATCTAAGGGTTTCACGCGATTTGGGTACAGATTTAAGGGTTTCACATGAATTAGGTACAAATCTAGGGTTTGTGTGTGCATGTGTTTGTGTGTATGGAGGATGAGGAGAGTGAGAGACAGAGGAGGAGAGTGAGAACAGATGGTGTGGTGGTGCGGCGGCGGTGCTTCTTGCAGATCTAAGGCGGACGGTGGTTCACTTTAATCTTTACCGCCATCAACCTTCACGGATAAAAAAGAAATAACATATGAAAAAATCTCCGACTTGAGCTTACCAAGTCGGTGGTGTGGTGGTGATGGTGGTGGCGGCGCGGTGGCAGTGCTTCCTACAGATCTTCTAAGATGAATGTGTACTTTGATTTTTTTTTTACTTTAATTCAAGGGTTGGGGGTGAGCGATAGATGAGAGAGAACAAAGAGGGCGGTGGTGGTGCTCAGAGGGTGGTGGGGGCGGTGATTATGGAGAGGATGGTGGGTAGGGTGACAGATTGAGAGTGAAAACAAACACAACATCTGGGATGTTTGAGGATTTTAATTGCTAACGTTATTAGAGTTCAATAATTATAAAGTTTCCTTTGTTTCATATTCTATATAAACTACATAGTAACAAATGACGGATTGAGTATTTGTTATGGATTTAACGGGCTTTAATTGTCAGGCTGAAGCGTATCCTGTGGATGTGTTTGCTCAAGACTTCAGAATGGTAAGGTTTCTTTATCCATCTTGGAAAAATTCAGAATGGTAAGGTTTCTTTATCCATGTGTGTTTATTGGTCTTTTCCTATATATCCAAATTGTAATGCTTTTAACATGCTGTGTTTTATATATATATATGCAATCTATTTTATTACATGCTTTGCTTACTCTTACATGCAATTTGTTTCTTTCATGGTCTGTTTAATATGTAATCTGTTTGTAATTATTGATTTACTTTAGAATGATGATCTGCTTTGTTTTCTATTGATTTTTTTTATGTTGATTGGTTTTAACATATGTTGATTTAAACTGTTAGATTTGATTTAAAATGATACTGTTTTTTTATGTATTCAACTTTTTTGTAACTTTGTTTTTATCCTGTGCTTTTTTTATGACCTGTTCAACATATTCAATTCTTGGTATGTTAGCTTTATAAGGTAAGTAATACACCAGCATTTTCATGAATAAAACCACACTACAAAACAATCAAATTCAAAATTTAACTTTGAATACTAACCTAGCTTTAAAATGCAATGCAGAAGCTCCAATTCGACGAGCTCATTATTCAAAAACCAATAACCCTATCATATTATTTACTGTAAATTAAAGAGATATATTAACAACCATTTAAAATAACAAAAAACAATTAAAAATAGAAACCAGTAATGAAAAATTCTGGTATTGATAATATGATACAGCAGAGAAATAGTTCTAGAATTTCTTCAGATTAGAGTTATTTGAATCTAATTAATTACAATAATTTGTAGATAAGTTATTATAAGAGTTATGAAATTGTTTTACTGACGTGGTTTGAAGAGATTCAAATTGTGATAAGATAAGTATTTTGTTAGTTATAGTCGAATGTTTTTAAAGCTGTTTTGAATTAAATACACATGTAAACTGCAGGTCTCAAGAAGTTGAGTGATCTTCTTTTGGATAAGTTGTGCAGAATATATTTGAAAATAAGAGCGTAATTGTGCAAAAACATCTGTTCAAATCATGGCCGCTGAGACGCTGACTGAAGTAAATGTTCATCAAGTATATTGAAGGATTAAACCTGCTTAGGATTACTGCAAAACAAAAAAACAAATTATGATTTGTAACATCAGAATTTATGGAGCAACATGGGTTTGAATACACATAAACATCTTGCAAACACGTACACTGATGACAACATAAACTCATAAAAAATGCCTGCTCAATTATCAAGAAACGTCATACAGAAACAACAATCATTTATAAAAAGACTAACAAATATCTAAAAATGATCTATTCCACAGAGATTAATAAGAACACACACACATAGAAAGATGATTCAACTGTTTCATTTTCTTTAGACAAATTATTGAACAGTTGGTAGGCAAAGATAACTGGATCAAATGATCTAAATCCAGATAACCACAAACTATGAAAAAACCCAATTCAGAGAGAGAGAGAGAGAGAAAGAGATTACCTTCGAGATTGACACCGCTAGATTACAAATTTTGTGTCTGATGCCCTCCCTATTTGATTATGAGGATGGGAGTTCAATGATTGGTAACCACAAATCATGAGATACATTTAAGTCTTGATGCAAAAACGAAGCCAAAATAAAGCAATGGAGAAACAAAAATCATATGATCTCACGACTCATATACCCTGATGAGCGATAATGCTTTAGATAAATAAACAAACGAATGGGGAAAAATATGAACCGAACCCGAGTAAAGTCGAGCAGATATTTGTGAAGAGGGTGGAAGGAGAACCAGAGAAGATGACGTTGAGTTTGGTATAGAAAAAATAGTCAAGAATGAAAGGAGCGGATCTCTATCTCTATCGATATTCAACAGAACCGCAAATTCCGGTCATCCTCGGCAGAATGTGGTAGACCGGTAGAGTTTGTTAATTGATTAAGGAACGTGCTTCAATTTTCAGCATGGAGAGTTGATCAAGTCAAAGTGAATTATAACGGCTGTGATTAACTTATCATACTGATCTAACGGACCTAGATTACTACATATTTTACCCACCGTCGGCAATAGATATATATAATTTAATAATTCTAAAAGGAAAGAGTTTTCTACGTAGAAAAAGATATTATTACCTTTTTTACATAAACATTACTAAAATTCCATGTACATAAAATGATCATTTGCACATAAGAAATATTTTTTCCTGCGAACTTTTTCTATCCTCGTCTTTAGAAATAAAATTAAAGTATAAATCAGAAAATATATTAAAAAAATAAATGAAAACTATTAGCTTAAAATTTTAAAAAAGTTTCACACTTAAAATAATGGGCAAATTATGCGAAAATACAACAAATTTTGTCAATATTATCATTGTATGCAACCAACTTTATTGTGTACATAAAAGTACACAGAATTTACAAATTTGATTCATTGTATGCAAGTTACCTATGACAATAGGTAACTTACCGGTAATCTGACAAAAAATAAAATAACTTTGGTACCTAAAAATACAAAAAACTTTCAAATTTGGTTTATTGTATACAATGGGTAACCGGTAATCTGGTAATCAGTATACTATGAACAAAATTATAAGTTGTATGTATTTTTAGGTACAAAATAAAGTTAATTGCATACAATGACAATATTGACAAAGTTTTTTGTATTTTTGCATATTTTGCAGCTAAAATAATTAACATAACTTTTTAAAGTTTACAATAGTTAAAAATTAAATCTTTCTTAATAATAATAATTACATCAATCAAATGTTCTTTGAAGCATCGTGTATGCTGTCACTCGATGTTGGTTGGCATCTTCACGATCTCTTGATGTATGAGTATGAGTCTGAGCGCGTCTACGTTAGCTTGAAAAAGATTAATAACCATAATACCAAATCTTGTTTTAATAGAGTCACGTGATGTATTATGTAGACACCTATACGTTTATCTATAGATAGAGAAGCTGTTTTCTAATAGATGTATAAGTTATAATCATGTGAAAATAAAGAATATAGTTGTTAGCAGAAAATGTTCAATACAATTTATTAAAGGATAAAATACGCGAAAATTAAAAAACTTTACCAATATTTAATTTTATATTTGTACCTAAAAACAACTTACAAATTTTGTTCATTGTATACAATTGGTAACCTGATTACCAGGTTACCAATTACCGATTGTTTATAATTAACCAAATTTGAAAGTTTTTTATAATTTTAGATAACAAAGTTCTTTTATTTTTGGCAAGTTACTGGTAAGTTACCTATTGTTGCAGGTAACTTGCATACAATAAACCAAATTTGTAAGTTGTGTGTACTTTTAGGAACAAAATAAAGTTAGTAGCATACAATGACAATATTGACATACTTTGTTGTATTTTCATGCAATTTGCCTTTTATTAAAATGTAACACTGCATTTTCAACCTAGATTTTTCATTTTTAGAATACTGCAAAAGCGATAAAATATATATACAATATATTTACAACTGAACATAAGAAAACAATTTTCCAAGTCATCAGTATCTCAAAACACTAGTGTTACAAAACAACGGCTCTTCACAAATAATATCAGAGTGTCCGCCAATTATTCCCCATGCTACACTCACTCACAACCGAACCGCAGAACTTACCAAAACCTGTAAAATGAGTGAGAGGTGGGGGATTAGCACAAAGCTAAGTG